>APFE030744636.1:4854-22059 GCA_000404065.3 Pinus taeda
AAGCTACCATCGCCCTAGCTGGTTTATTTCCATTTCTGGTTGTAAGCATATTTCGGTATTTCCATTAATGAAATGAAGTATTATTTCCACTGCATCTCTTTATTTATGGTTATCACATCTCTGTATTGATGGTTATCTCTGTAATCTATTGCGTTCCTGTTTAAATCCGGATCAGTGGTATCAGAGCGGTCTGCTTTTTCTCTGTTTTTCTTTGCATGTCCCCAACGAGGTCGGGATATAAGGACTTAGGGCTTGAACTGGTCGAACCTTTGCAAGACCAGCCTCGAAAATCCCGACAGCCTCCCATGGCGGATGAGAAGAAAGACGAGGGGGCAGGAGATCCTCCTATAATTCAGTTGAGCCAATGGTCCAAAGCTCACGCGATCGTATCTCCTGACGCTTCTACTCTACGCACTAATTCCGGAGTCCACACGATTGGTTTGTCAAGCCTACACCTTCCCTAATTGTCTGCTAGCTTCACGATCTACTCATACAACTCAGAAGGAAAGGATGCAAAGAAAATTTTGTGGATTTTCGTATACAAGTAGCACTCTAACCACTGTTCCTTAGATTCTCGCGGATTTCTATTTTCCTGCTCTGTGAACTCGTGAATCTTGTTGTCCGACCACTCTTCAATTTCTTTCTTTATGGGATTCCAGTGGCATGACATCAAAAATCCCTTATGTAGTTCTCGGTCTCAGCAACGAAACCATTTGTTGGCTTGTATGTGCCCTACCTAGGTTCAAAGGTGATTTAGCCAAGCAAATCCCACTACTACTGGCCCTTTTGGCAACAGTCTGCAGAGTGCGGACTGAGGTCTCACTCGAAGTAGTATGGGAGGGTGCTAGAACTAGGTTTCCACACCCTGGGGATGTCTGATGAGCTTTTGGCATTTTGCAGTTTGACCCTGCGTGCAGATCTCTATGCACCCCTATTAGTCCCTCGCAACTTGTGATGCTACCTGCGTGCAACCTTACCTGGGGCATTATCTGTATTATACCCAAGTTCCTTACTATTTACCCTGTTATTACCCGATTACTTAACTTATTTGTGTAAGACTAGTGATAATTAACAGTATATCCGGCAATCATATAAGTGCACATGATACACAAAACAATATAAAGTAAACAAGACAATACACAAGCAGATGCACAGAAATTGGAATCAACTTCTCTTTATTATTCTTCGTTTAAGATTACAAACTCAACACCACCCTGCGCACTCAGTTGCAGGGGTCTGTGCACTTAGCTACGAACTCTACTAGGCCTCTGTGCACTCATTTGTAGAGCCTATTCCTACTACTACGCCCAATACAGTTAGACTCTTACTCTATGGTCGAACCATTCGTATTCATATATCTCTCCAATCTGCTATCTTTACAACTTAGAGCCTCACTCTATTTATACAATCCCATGGCCTGTGGACCATGGCTAGGCCGACATGACATCACATTAATTTACAATACTTAGGGCAGACAACCCTATGACTCAACCTATACTTCACGCTCCGTGCCCGCAATTCGCGAAGTCTTATAATACATTTGACCAAAACTTGGGCTTTGAGCCCCAAAACATGCTGTGGGGGGATTCCATGCCCAACAACTGATGATAATTCTTCCAAAGCTTTAGCAATCTCTTCTGTAGACTCTGAAGATGTTTCCTTTGCTAAAGTCTCTATTTATGTACCTGTGCGTGATGTAGATATCCCTGTTGCTGCTTCCCACTATTCTTTTTCTCTTAGCAGTGTTTCCATGTCTTTCTCCATTTTATGTATCTGTGCATTCTACTCAACAACTATTGTAAATAATTTTTCCTTTACCAATTCTATGCTAGAAACTTCTTCATCCTGAGGATGTTCCATGGATGGTAGCTTTAGTTTCTTTATTAATGCTTGAATATCTGCCTCTTTGCTCTTTATAAGCTCTTCTATTTCTTTGATATTAGTAGGGTTATGTACTAGCTTTATTATCAAATCTTCTAGAGATTTTATTATGTTGTTTTTAGAAAATGAGGACATCTTCTCAATCTTTAACTAAGAATGTATGTTGTTCAAGGATGACTATAATTTGGAAACAGTCATGGTAGAACTGGTAATTGTTGAAAATAAAAACTCTCGTGTTTTCTTTTGTAAATTGATTTGATCGATTTCATGTATCTTCTTTGTATCAATTGAGAAAATGGAGGCTTTGTAGTCTTTAACACTCCTAGGAGCTGACACTAAAGATTTCATGAAAGCCATTTGGAACTGTCCTTTCTCTGAGTCGAATGAAGAGAGAAATCTATGTTGTGATTTTGTTGTCTACTTCCAAAATTCTGTGTAAGTTGAAGGCTTTAAAGCTTCATTTTTCAACTTTATCTCCCAGTAACTTGAAAATATACTCTATTGAGTTGAAACTTGAGAACTAGAAGATATTGGAGACTGAACTGTTGTTTCTATAGTAGGTGACCGAATTGTTTCCTCTGATTGAGGAAAAGTACTGATAGGAGTTCCTATCAAAACCACTATTGCTTGTTGCTATGTATCTTTTTCTTTTGGAGATTCATATTGGATATAAATCACTGGAGGTTCAACTTGAGGGTTTTAATTTTGAGTAGTGTTTTGGTCCTTCTTTTTCCTTTTAAAAACAACAAATTCAGCACCTTGCATTTCAGATTCAATAAAGGACATGCCTCTCTCCCCCTTTTGACCTCCTTCTTCTTAGGAATGGGAGTTTGCATGGATGACTGACTAACGAGTCATTCTCCAGCTTCTTGTAAAGTGCCCTCTGTCCATTCCTCCTGGTTAGAATACTGTTCAATTTTGGGCCTTGGTTTATGTGAATAGGAATTACTCTTTTGTTCCAATCTAAGTTTTGAAATAATGCCTAGAGGATCATAGGACCAAGAGAAATTGGGCTTAAATTTCATTTGACTTAATATAGCTTCCACCTCTTTTGTTGCACCTCTCGTGTCGACAATATATGGACCTATATTAGCCTTTAGCTTGAATTGTGTTTTCTTTTTGTAGGATACAAAGTTTAGCTCACCTGTGTTCAACACTTGTCTAGTATTTTCTAATGCAAACATTCTCATTGGTAGAAACACTGGTAACCTGTAAGGAGGTAACTCTAATCCATATATTCTAATTTCAATGTAATTATGGTATAAATACCAGTATCCAAATTTTGATTGCTATGACAAGTGAAATATCTTCATTATCTCCGGTGAAATCTACAGGATTAGATCCCTACTAAGAAAACATAATGAGGTATGTATACATTTATCAAAAATATCAGTGTAAGAATACACTTCTGAGTTATTTCTAACCAGAGAAGTTCAGTGAATCACTGACAAAGGATTTCCCTCATTATCTGTCTTCGCTAAAGGAAATCTGAACCTATTTGATTGATGAAATAACATAAGGTAAACCAAAACTGACCAATATTTAAAAACACCTTCTACTTTGAAATTTACAAATTGATCATGTATTGAGTTGGATAGAAATTTTCTGTAATTGAAAAGAATGGATGCCTATTTGCCAACTGAAAAAAATGACAGAAATCCTAGAACTATTTTATGTACCCATTGATCATTATGATACTCAAGTAGTTGGGTTACCATAGAAATTACTCGTTTGGAATTTTCTAGGAAGATTGAGATTGGATATGGGAGATTGGTCTAGGGTAGTTCAACATTTTCTAGAAGGAAACACTCAAAGATCTGAGCTCTTTGAGGGAAAGTTAGATTTTTATATAATGCCATCAAGACATAGGCTAAGAAAGGATGATAGGAGACTTGGTATTCAAGTTGTAGGGTCTAGAAAATACTTTCAGGGGAAAGAAAATGACTTCATTATTGTGGGGAATAACAACTTTTTGGCTTGGAGGGTATCAAAGATGGCATCAAATGGAGATTTCAGGGAAAAAGTGAGTTTGGGGGAAAATAAACTAAGGGAGAAGGGATTCCCAAATTCTAATATCAACACTTATGTCCATGAATTTTTTATTTTCCCAATTATGAAGTTCGTACAAGTCAAATTCATACTAGGTCTCGACAATTTTATACTGGGTGTTGATCAGAGGGGATTTGTCAAAATCAGGGACAAGGGGAATCATGGGATTTTGTTTAGTAACTTTTCCCTTTCCTTTGTGTGTCAACATTGGAGATAGAAATAACAGGTTGGCAGGAGAACAATACAAATAAACACCTGACAAACTAATTCTAAAGGAACAATTGTTACCAGGGTGGAAATTGGTCGAATTCATGGAGGAAAAACTGCTATTCGAGGATGACAGTTGGTAGCAGCTTGATCTTTGTCCTGCAGGATCAATGGTGTGCTCAAAGGAAAAAATTTCTGTCCTCCAAGTGTTTTTATAACAATTTTGATTGGTTGTGTAATGAAAATATTAATGTTTATGGAGTGGGAGAAATTTATTAATCAAATGGATAAATTCCAGGAAATTTAATGTGATAACGTTCAATATGGAATTGGCGGAAAGTATTTGAACATTGAACAACTATTTGATATGGAGGGGGTGATGTGGCAAGACAAATGGCGAGAACAGAGTGGCAGAGGTGACAGACAATTGGTGGGATATGAGTGGTGGATGGCAAGACAGGTCACAGGAGTAGAGTGGCGAAGGTGATAGACAATTGGCGGGAGTGGAGCGGTGGTATTTTAGGTGGGGGTGTAGGTAGTAAGTGGTTTTGGGAGGGGACCCCTTGAAATGCTCCAGGTGCTGCCACGTTGACTCAAGTGGTTTGGGCAAAAATCGTTTTTCTGGCCACCCCTTGTATTAACTGTCGGGGTGGGGTGGGGGGGGGGGGGGAATTACTCCTTTGCCGTAGATCTTGGCGGGGCTGATCTAGGCCACTGATTCAAGTGCACCATCTATTCACAAACAAAAAACAAAATTTTTCATATCATTTCATAGAAAAATACATTTATAACCAAATTTTATAATATACTATAACCAAAGTATAAAAGTGATATTTTTCATTTAAACGGCATTTGATTGGCTCGCTAGGGGGGCTCACTTTTTTTCTATTTTTCTATTTTTTTTAAAATTTATTTTCTTTTGTTCACACATACATATATAATATATTTTTATCCCCTTTTTTGTTTTTTTCTTTTTTTTTTTTTTTCTCTTATTTTATTTCTTCTTTCTTTGAACTTTTGAAAATAATTTGTAGAATGTAATAATTATTTACAAGATCTTATGGAAGAAAATCAACAGATAATCATCAGTTGATCCTATAAATTATAGGACCCTAACAATGGCTCCAATGGGGATGGCATTCTCCCTGTGAGGTGCCCAGAACATTGTAGATCAGTAGCTTTAGTCCATTGGATGATGGTCCTTTATTTTTGTTTTGTAACTAAATTGATTAGTTTTTATCATGAATATTGGAAGCAAGTCATCAAAAGCTTAGGGCGTTCTCTGTGGGCTTCAATTCTTGATGTCAGCCACCCTCACTTGCAGTAAAATATAAAATGATATTTACAATGAGATGTATGAAAAATTATCTATCCCTGAGTAAAATAGTGCTTGAGCAACCTACCATTAACAGGCCCTCCGGGAAATGTTTCTACAGTGAGATATTCCAACAAAAATGCATGAGTTCCTCGGAAAACTACAATCCTATAAGGGCCTTTCCACAAACTATAAAACTTCCCATGTTTTCCTTTCTCTTCATTCCTGGCATCCTAGTTTAAAAAAATATCAGCTCGCTGAAAATCATCTTCTTTAACCCTCCTATCATGAATTCTATTGATTTTATCTTATATGACCTTTGTATTTTTATAAACCTTTTCTCTAGTTTGATGCAAATGTACCAATTGATTGATCCTTCTCTAAGCATCATTTGGTTCTACTTCCTCTTCCTACAACATTTTAAGCATTGGAATTCCTAGGGAAATAGGAAATACTACATCTACTTCATAAACCAATTGGAAAGGTGAAATTCCAATTGATTTCTTTGTCCTTACTCTATCAGCCAATAGGGCATTTATCAATTTTAATGCTAGGATTTCTTGTTTTCTTCTAGTAGTTTCTTTATCATGTTCACTAATGACATGTTAGAAGATCCAGCTAACCCATTTCCCTATGAATAATAGGCAGTAGAGTGACCTAACACTATATTATACTTGTTACAAAAATGAATCATATATTTTTATTAAAAGCTGCAGCATTGTCTATAATAATGTTATGGGGACAACCAAACCTGGAGAGAATATGGTCTTGAACGAAATCAATGATGACATAATTTGTAGCTTTTCTGGTTGGGACTTCCATTTTGGTGAAGTACTATGTTGCTGTTAGGATCCACTTATGTTGAGATGAAGAGCTTGGGTGGATTTATCCAATAAAATCCAACCCCATTGCTGGAAAGGCACCTCCACTGCGATAGGCTTGAGGGGTTGAGGTAGGAGTTTTCTCTTGCCTTCAAAAATTTGACATTAATGACAAGTTGAAATTTTTTTATGAACATCTACAAACAAGGTAGGCCAGTAAAAAACAACTCTTAGGATTTTGTTGGTAGTGGCCTTCCTGTATAAATGTCCTCCATAGTCACATTGATGAAACTCCATGACTTTGTCTGCTTCATCCTTTAATAAACAATTCAATAAAATGCCTCCAAAATCCTTCCAATATAGAGCTTGATTCAAAATGCAGAACTTTACATATTTTAGTTTAAGAAATATAGCCTTAGTTTTGGTCAAACCTGCAGGAGCTTGTAAACTCTGCAAAACATACACAATATCTGCATACTAGGGGGAAGTAAGAAAATATTATGATACATGTGGAGTTTCCATATCTTGTTGTTCATCTAGAGCAGCTACAAAATTTATGTCTAGTGCATGAAAATTTGATGCAGCCATCAGTTTGGCTGGTCCTTGACCTTTGATGAGTTTAGTAGGCTTTATCTCAATGTCATATTCTAAAATTAATGCAATCCATTTTCCTCTTTTCCCATCTGGATTAGTCTGATTGAGGATATCTTTCACTGCTGCACTTGGAATGAAAGGAATTATGTGGGAATGTAGAATATACACTCTGAAGTGCTTCAGTGCCTTTACTAAAGCAGAATATTGTTTTTCCATGATATTGTACTTCAAGGAGGTATCTCTTAAAGATATGCTATAAAATTATATAGGTTTTTCATGTCCCTCCCTAGTTTTCTGCAACAAAACTGTTGCAGTAGTGTGCTCTGAATCAAAAGAAAAAATCATGAAATCTTTAGTAAAATCAAGGCTAATTAAAATAGGAGCACGTGTCAAAGCTACTTTCACTTCACTGGAATATTTTTTAGCTTCATTATTCCATTTATATCAGTATCCTTCTTCAACATGTTGGTGATTTCTCTCAAAAATCTCAGTTAGGTTTGGGATGAATCTTCTCATAAAATTTATCTTGCCAATGAAAGACTGAAATTATTTTTTGTCCTGGGTGGATCAATCTTCATCATGGATTCAACTCTGTGGGGGCCTACTCTAATACAATCCTTTGAAATAATGTGGCCAATTAGCTTTCCTTCCTCTAAACCAAAAAGAGTATTTTTGGGGATCAAGGAAATACCATATTTCTTGTATTTCTCAAAAACTATCCTTAAGTGAAGCATGTGATCTTCATCTGTTTTGGAAGATACAGTAATGTCATCTAGATAAATTACAATAAATATATCCTTCTCATATTTGAAAGTAATATTCATTGCTCTCTATAAAGTGGCCCCTGCATTCATAAGGCCAAAGGGCATCTTTACACGCATGAAGGTTCCCCAGGGTGTTGTGAAAGTTGTTTTATGTTGATCATCAGGATGCACTAGAATTTGGTTATATCCTGAAAAACCATCGAGCAAATAAATTCTACTAGAACCAACTACTTTCTATAAAATATGATCCATTTTAGGTAGAGGGAAGTTATCTTTGAGTGACACTTTGTTCAGATTCCTAAAATCTACACATATTTTGGTTTCTCCAATCGTTTTCCTTGTTGAGACTATATTTGACACCCATTTTAAAAATCTTAAAGGCAAAATGATTTTAGCATCAAAACGTTTTTTAACCTCTTGTAAAGGGTAACAAAACTGGATTTAGCCTTCACAGTTTCTTCCTGAAAGGTTTTGGTCCTCTATGATGGGAATGGTATGTTGTATAATACTGGTATCGTATTCCTTTAAGCCTTCATAACCCCAAGAAAACACATAAAATTATTATTTTATTAGATCAATGTACTTCTATTTTTCATTGGGAGGTAAGGACTTAAACAACTATACAATCTTCATATTTTTGTCATGACCTATATGATAGTCTTCAACCTCAACTCCTACAGGTTCTATCTTTGGATTTTTAGCCACATCATTAAAATTAAAGAGCTCTTCTAATGGTACCAAACCCCTTGGCAACACATTGTCTTTTAGTTGTAGGACCTCAAGCTCTTCTGGATTTTCATCAATATCATTCAACACTATTTCATTCATATCATTATCTACATTGTTATTTGAATCAAAATGTACATTAATTAATTCTTCTTTTAACTGTAAAATTTTTTCTACCTGCTTATCACTACCAAAAACCTGACAATATCTAAAGTTATCTGGGACAGCTGGCCTATGCTTCACTTCCACCTAAAATTTTCTTGTAGGATGAATAGGACTCTTACAAGTGTTGGCTAAAGTAGCCAATTCATCAGCTAAGATATCTTGACCATTGGGAATCAGAGATAAGTGATACTCTAGGAAACATTGCAGAAAGTATAAGACAACATTTTTGTAGGCCCTTAGTCTAGGGTGTTTAGCCAAGTACTCATCTTTGAATTTATTAATGGTGATTTCATAATCACCATGTACACAAATCCTTTTATCTCCTAACCTTTTCAAAAGTTTTAGTCCTAAAATTAGTGCTTCATACTCAACTATATTATTTGTGCATCAATTTCTTTCCCTTGGGGGGACTGAGGGAATTAGATACATGGGTCCACAGTTGTTGAGCCAAAAAGAAATATTAGTTGAATGGTTTTCCTTCATTAACAACTTGGTTAAGTGAGAATGCCCACCCTTCAAGGAAGGTCTCAGTGCTCTACTGAACATAGATGTTTCAACATATAACCATGAAGAGTTGATAGGCCCTCCTGACATATTTTGTCTTGTAGGTTTTGGTGGGGGTCTGATAGAACTTTGTTTGATCTTTCACTTAGATTTTAACAATATCATTGGTGCTCAAGTAGCTAGTGGTATCATAAAATTAAGAATCCATGACTGATTTTGGTTCTAGAAAATGAGACATGAGATGATAATCTCATGCCAGAAAAGAAGAAAGCCTTTGTTCGCTTGGCATTATTCAATTTCATAATATTTGGATCTATATGAGAAACTATCCAACTGACAATGTCTGCACATGGGAAAGCCAAATACATTCATGCAACCTTTTGTAACCCTACCTTAAGGAGGGAGACTGGTTTCCTGAACTGCGCATCATGGAGTCTCAGCAGCCAATGATGCAGCTTGAGGCTAGAGACTGCACAATGCGTACTTCATCCTCGGAAGATTGTGGTGGATAGTGCATATTACGTAGCCTGAATGGACAAGGGCTGGTATTGAGCCCTGTAACTTTGTAATGTACAATTGGAAAATCTAGCAACTACACATTGTGTAGTCTTAGAGGCCAAGTAGGCATCTTGATCCTATGACTTGCACAATGCCCAACTAGACAAGGCAACTGTTGGCTAAGTGAAGGGAATATCTTCCCAGTAAGAGTATGGGAAGCTAGGAGATCTGAGTTATGGTGCAATTTTAAATTTCATATCTAACTAAGGATAGATGGATCAGTTCAAATCAAGTGTAGAAGATCAACATTGAAAAGGAAAAACAAACATGCATGGAAAGTAGCCGAAACAGTGACTACTAATTGATGCAGGGTTACCCCTGCTTTTCCCACAGTATGCATATAGACCTATACATAAACCATTTTGTGCCTAGGAATTTACATAATGATCTGGTCAAAGGTTCATTATAACTGAACAATGGTTAAGGCCCCCTTAATTAGAACTTATATGGAAACATTTATTCATTAACACCCATAGTCTAAACCTTCATATCATTTCCCTATCGAGACTCTTTACATCCTCATAAACCTTTATTAATCCCTATGGCTGCACATATAACCAAACCCACTTTACAAATTTGGGTTATAATTGGAAAACCATTAAACCCTTCTATCGGCGCTTTAATCCATTATAATCCCTTTATAATAGATATCACATAAAACCACATAAATCATACTTTTTTCCACCTTTCATAAGCCTTTTCACAGTTCCCAAGACTTTCCTTTATCACAATCCTCCACACTCACACCACATATAGTTCTTATCAACCCTCCGATTTCAATTCTCTGATACCAAATGATGCAAGGTTACCCCTGCTTCACCCACAGTGTGCATATAGACCTATGCATAAACCATTTTCTGCCCATGAATTTATATGATCATCTGGTCAAAGATTCATTATAACTGAACAATGGTTAAGGCCCCCTTAATTAGAACTTATATGGAAACATTTACTCATTGACCCCATAGTCTAACCCTTCATATCCTTTCCCTATTGGGACTCTTTACATCCTCATAAACCTTTGTTAATCCATATGGCTGCACATATAACCGAACCCACTTTAGAACTTTGGGTTATAATTGGCAAACCATTAAACCCTTCTATTGGCACTTTAATCCATTATAATCCCTTTATAATAGATATCACATAAAACCACATAAATCATACCTTTTTCTGCCTTGCATAAGCCTTTTCACAGTTCCCAAGACTTGCCTTTACCGCAATCACTCATCGCAATCCTTTGCACTCACACCACATATAGTTCTTATCACCCCTCTGACTCCGATATGCGACTATCGGAATCGTTTAACACCACTTTTACATGAAAAGACTTGGCACAACAATTTAATGGAATACAAAGGAAATACATTGAAATTTTGCTTCAAACCATATAACCGGGCTTCAAATATTATGGACCCGCATATATAAATATCATCGGGTCCATCAACTCCAAAGCTTTTCTGTTGCACTACTTTTCCTTCGATCTCCAATCGGCTCGATCTCCGATCAACCTTATCGCTATCGTCTATCGCACCATCCTTCGCACCTGACCTCTTCCTCTTAAAATTTCCAATCCAACATAACTTATGGACCCGATGGGGTTATAGCTTATATTTGATAAGTTTCAGGTCCGGCTACATATTGCCTATAGAAATTGCACTTGGCTCAAAACTGATTCCTCCCTTTGATGTATTGCAATGTGATCCTGATTGTTTCACCCTTGCGATTTAATCTCGTCCATTGATTTGTTAGATCCAACGATTGCTGTATAGGGATACCTTACTCCTCCTCTACTCTGTTTACTTAAGGTTTATGCTATTCCTTTAGTGTTTCTATGATTTTGAGTGTTCTTCAGGGTTTCGCCTTTCTGTTGTTTTACTATACGATTCCTCTTGAGCTTTGGCTTTGATCCTTCTCATGGATTCAACAATCCATCAAGATCCTCTTCGTCGTTTTTGTCTCTGTGTGTTTGTCAAACTCCGTGTGCAACTCTGTTATGCAGAATACACTAACTCACTCATCACTTGCCATTGATACTTAAAAAAACACTTATACAAATGGAAATTGAATCTCTATACATATATATATCAACAAACAATTACATAGTGAGACTCTTTGTCTCTCCTCAACCTGATCTTCTAATTAATGGCCTCTGATGATCATCTGCCCATAGGCTTACAAACACAACTAAATATCTAACTCTCTCTCTCTCTCTCTCTCTCTCTCTCTCTCTCTGTGTGTTTAACCTCTCTAACCTCTGATCATGCCTTTTAGGCTTACATTTATACAAAAGGGATTCTAAAACCAATTCCTAGTTTAGATCCATAAGCTTTTCAGCTAAATCCTAAAATTTCTTTCTCATCCCTAAGGATTCTCTCAAATCCACAAAATCATGAACTAACTCCTAATCTGAGATTTATAATCAATTCTCAATCCTCTCATCACTCAACTATCCTAAATCCCTCATGTTCTCCTACATTCCAGAACATTTACAATTATGGCTCACAATATTCAATTAATTCCTATTCTCATTAAAATCACTCAAAACATTAAATAATTACATTAATTCAATACTTAGGAAACCAACTTTCTTGAAACACAAGAACCCCTATGTCTACTAGAATACAATAATGATGTTGAGCTGAATGCTCCTACATCAGACTCCCCAAGTAAGAAAATTTATTACCTCCTGGATCCTAGACTTTATTTTGTAATTTGTCTTTGCTTGTCCAATGTTCTATTACTGTTGTTGTCTGCTGCTATTTTCCATGTCTCCATACCTTATGCTGTAATGCTCCACTTGCCATGCTCTCATGGTCTACTACTGTCTTCCTCTTGTTGTCACTCCTCTCTTTCCTTGTTGTTATCTTCTTCTGAGACACTTTCATCATTAACCTTCTTATCAGTTCAATCTCTCTGTCCAATATATCCTCAGTTTGCTAACTATTTCCATCTCTTGATTGATTAACTATCCTTTTTTCTTGTTCTTCACTTATTATAATCATCTCCTTTTCATCCTTACCCTCTTCTTTACTATTATTTTGCACCTTTCCAGTTGTTGCTATATTGGCTTTCAGAACAATTTCCTGCTTCTGTTTTCTATACCTGCCAACTTCTTCTTGATTATTATTTATGACAACTTATTTTTCATCCTTCTTTAACAATTTATCCTAAACATTTATCCTCTACTCTTCTAACTTCCTCCTTTTAATGTTTAATTCCCTATATAACTCAATGATTTTACTTGGAGTGAACTTTGGAAATTTTACACAATCTCCTATTTCTTCATTTCCTGTTGACCCATGATCCAAAATGGATCCAAGAACTCTGTAAGTCTTCAAAAATCATTTAAAATATAAAAAAAAATGCATGGGAAGAACCCTTAGAAACATCGGAAAACACTATCGGGAGGCGAAAAAGATAAGAAAACAGTGAAAATAGAGATATCGACAACTTGAACTATGAATGCATAAGATCCGTCGGATCTGGCTTATCAACGGTCTAGATCCGATCAGAAAATAGAAATTGGTGGTGGCAAAGGGAGGCTATCAGCGGAGACCCCATGATATATGCGACTGTGATGAACGGGGTCAATGAGGACTGTCGATCAAGCACGCAGATCAATGGCCCACGTTGCATCGCAATATTGCTATCGGCAAATACAATGGAGCAGGGCTATATACATATACATATATGCGATGTGATGGCCAGACCTGATAACATTATAAAAAATATTGATATAATTTGACTTCTAGAAAACAACAATTTCCTTTGTATTTGTGTTTATCGTTAAATAAGCGAAACACGAAGAAAATGCACCCGATGCGATGTTACGGACCCAAAAGGGTTTATCAATGTTGTTGAACACTATTTCAAGTCTGATAAAGCAGGATTTTCAAATTTTAATGTATTTTTCAATGTAAAGGGAAATCACAAAATAGGCAGGATTTCAGGAGAGTCAAAGGCGGTAAATGGTTTGGGTCGGGCTTTGCCTGATCCCACACACCGGCTGCCATGTGTCTAGGCTAAGGAGAGAGAAAACCACCCTCATTGGGTGGTTAACTTCGATACAAAAGAGCCATCCGAAATGAACCACAGGCGTTGGATCTAGATCTCCCAGATCAACGATGGAGATGCGATATCGCTACAAAAGGCAGACCCGTTAAGAGAATAGAGCGGATTTGAGGACTTTTGAAGTCTGATAAACAATGTTTTTGGCAGATTTTCATAGTTTTGAATGCATTTCTCTGTGTTAACTGAAAGCGTCTGTTTCATGGATTTCAAAGGCCTGATGCACTCATCCATTGTAGAACAGGTGGCCACCTCCCCTAAAGGCGTTATGCCATGATTACAAACACTTATAAGAGGGATTCGAGCAGATAGAGGTTGACAGACATAAAGATGAGAAGAGGAAATGAACAGACAACGCAGATTGGCTTTAAAGCCATAGAAAATAGAAGACAGAGGCAGGCAGTGCCAAGAGATAGAGAAAAGATAGAGACAGAGAGTGATAGAGTGACTTTGTGTACTCAGAGAGGCTTGAGAGGTTCAAGTAAAACTCTTGCTGTTGTATCTGTTGTGTGTTGAGACTCAAGTTGAGCTCACACTATTGTAAAACTCTATTTTGAAGACATAATAGAGAGGTCACCACTAAAGGCTGGACTAGAGATGTAGCTCAGGAGTGTTGGGTGAACTCCTTATTAAACTTGTTGTGTTTATGCGTGTAGTCTATTATGTTTCTTTTACTGCTTCATTGTCTATGTATTTTGCAAGATTATCAATCCATTGTACAAAATAACATAGGCAAATCCATGCACATGAGTCTCTAATACCTTAATAATTGTCTTAGATCTCATTATCGGATCAAGTGGTATCAGAGCTTTAGGTTTGCTAAGGTTAAACAAGCTTGTGCTAGATTGGTGAATGATAACTAGGTCAAAGCTCAAATTAGGAGAAGAAGAACTAGTTGAGGCTAAAACAGAAATAGGAAGAGTCTATCCTAGGAGGAAAATGGCAGAAGAAAATCCCTTGGAATTGGACTCTCAGTTCATGGATAGTTTCATGACCATGAGAGCCATGGTAGAAGAGATGTATCGAGAATTTAAGAAAGGTCGGAGTGAAGATTCTTCAACCTCCAAACAAGACAAAGTAATAGAAGGAAATATTTTAGATGGCCATTCTGAAGCAAAGGGAAAGGAAAAGAGCCTCCTCTAACAACACCTCCTTCTAGCCCTTTGATTAAATTAGATGTAAAATTTGATTTGTCAATATATGATGGAGAATTAAATGCAGAAAAGCTTGATAAATGGATTAGAGAAATTGATGTATATTGTAGGGTGCAGAACATCGATTCAAAAAGGAGAAAGATTCAACTGGCCAGTCTTCACCTTGGAGGAACTGCCTTGGTATGGTGGGAAGGAAGGACACAAGCTGATTTGAAGAAGCAGGGTAAAATTCTTTCTACCTGGAGTGAATTTCTTTCTACCATTAAAAAACAATTCTATCCACTAGCTTATATGCAGCAAGCTATGATGAGTTGGAAATCTCTTCACCAATTAAAAGGGCAAAGTGTACAAAGCTATACCTAGGAATTTAGAAAAAGAGCTCTAATTCTAGGCATTTATCTAGAATCACCTGAAACTTTGCTTAAGTATATAGGTGGTCTACATAGCTATTTTAGGCACACCATTCTCATGTTTAACCCTACTAGCATAGATGAGGTATCTATTCAGGCTACACATCTAGAGGCTAGAGGCAAGAATGTGAACCCAGAGATTGGGGGATCATCAAAACCCACTGCAAGAAAGAATAAGGAAAAGAGTAAGCAGAAATGGAAAGAGAGTAAGGTAAACATTGTACAAAAAGACAAACCTTCATGCACTCACTGCAAGAAGGATGGACATGATGATGAACATTGTTGGTCTTTGCATCCAGAGCTGAAACCCAAGAAGTTTGATGGCAAGAAGAAGAAGATTACTGCTGCTATTCAGAAAGACTTGGGGTCAGACTCGGGTGATGAAACAACAATCGCAACCACGGGTATAAAAAGTAAAAATTCTGAAACATCTACTAGTAATTTTGCACAATCTATTAATAATGAAGAAAATGAGAGGAAAAGACATGAGCTTTTTCATATTAGAGTTATTTCCAAGCATCAAAAGGTTGATACTTTATTTTATAGTGGCTCACAAGTAAACTTGATTTCTGAAGCAATTGTGAAGAAATTGAGACTGCTAACCACACCTCACAAGAAACCATATCCATTAGGTTGGGCATGTCATAAAGCAAAGCTACAAGTGACTAGACAATGTAAACTTAGGTTTTCTTTCGGGTCAACATTTGTATATGAGATTGAGTTAGATATAGTTCCCTTGGATATATGTGGTATTGTTTTAGGAATTCCTTACTTGTATGATAGAAAAGCCATTTTCTATAGAGCTGAAAATAAGTATCAACTCACAAAAGATGGAATAGAATATATTGTAAGAGCTCATCAGCTCAAAAATAACTACACTCTCATTGACTCAGGGTAGATGAAAAGAATTGTAAATTCATGCAAGCAATTTTTACTAATGGTTGTAAAGGAAAAGAAACCTGATAAAACCAATGCATTTGAAGGTTGTGATGCTAAAAAAAAAGTTAATTTAGAAAAAGTTGTTTCAGAATATGATATCCTATTTCATGAACCTAAAGGTCTGCCACCCAAAAGGGAAATAGTACATGATATTAATTTGCAGCAAGATGCTCCATTGCCTAACATCAGAATGTACAGATTATCTACTTTAGAGAATGCAAAAATCAAGAAGCAGGTACAGGAGCTGCTTGAGAAAGGATTCATAAGGCCAAGCACATCACCATGTGGATCTCCAATAGTGTTGGTGAGAAAGAAATATGGTTCATGGAGGATATGCATTGATTACAGAGCACTGAATAAAATAATGATCAAGAATCGTTATCCCATTCCTTGCATTGATGATCTATTGGATCAACTGAAAGAAGCTATTTAATTTTCCAAGTTGGACTTGCGTAGTGGCTACCATCAGGTCAGAGTTGCAAAACAAGATGCATGGAAGACTACTTTCAAAACAAAGCAAGGGCTGTATGAATGGCTAGTTATGCCTTTTGGCTTAACTAATGCTTCTGCCACTTTCATGAGAGTTATGAATGATGTACTCCGACCTTTTATTGATGATTTTGTAATTGTATATTTAGATAACATTCTTGTTTTCAGTAAAACATGGGAAGAACATTTGAAGCATGTAAATCAGACTCTAGATGTTTTGAAAAAAGAAAATCTCTATGTTAAACTATCAAAATGTGAATTTGGCAAAACATATTTGAATTATTTGGGCCATATTGTAGGGGGTGGTGAATTGAAGATAGATACCTCTAAGGTTGAAGTCATTGCGAACTGGCCTAAACCCAAATGTGCTACAAAAGTTAGAAGCTTCCTAGGAGTAGCACAATATTGGATAAAGTTTATTGGTAACTTTTCCTTGATTGTAGCTCCCTTACATGCCTTGACAGGATTGAACAAGGTGTTTCAGTGGGGAGGAAAATAGCAGAAAGCCTTCGACACCTTGAAAGAAAAAATTAGTACAACACCAGTACTAGCATTGCC
>APFE030744636.1:23191-70806 GCA_000404065.3 Pinus taeda
ATAACCTTTCATCCACAAAAAGATGGTCAAATAGAGGTAGTCAATAGGACAATGATCCAGCTACTCAGGGGCTATTGCAGCAAGCATCCCAAGCTTTTGGATGAACTTTTATGTTATGTGCAACATGCTTACGACCGTGCTAAACATTTTTCTACACAAAGATCTCCTTTTGAGACTTGTGTTGGTTTCATACCAAGGTCTCCCTTGGATTTTTTCTTTAGTAAAGACATAGCAGTTAACGGACAAAGTGATGTGGACAAAGAAACCAAGTTCATTGAACAGATCCAAGAAATTCACCAAGAAATGCAGGAACAGCTGGAAAAGAGCCAAGCCAAGTACAAGGCAAGGCATGATAATCATCGAATTGAACATAGCTTCCAAGTTGGTGATCAAGTCTGGCTATACATCAGCAAAGACAAAATGCAAGGTGAAGGTAAAAAGCGGAAGCCAATAAGGTATGGGCCTTTCAAGATACTTGAGAAAATTGGTGAGAATGCGTTTCGCCTTGATTTTCCAGCTTACATGCACATCTATTTAATAGTTAATCTAGAGAACTTGAGACTATTTAAGCCTTCTTTGATTGAAGGCCCCAAAGAACAAAGTCAGTTGCCTTCTATTGATGATCTGTTGCCTGAATATCTCAATGAGTTGCAGGAAGATACAGTTCTGGACAGGAAGGTGAGAACTACGCGCAGAGGGGATGTTGAGTACCTCAGAATTGGACTCAAAGGTTCAAAACCAAGCAGTGCAAAATGGATAGAGATTGGACAAGTGAGGAAGTTGTATCCTCACTTGATTGATGCTTAAAAACCAACTTTTGGTGGTCCAAAAGCTTTTTCAGTGGGAAGGCATGATCCAAAATGGATCCAAGAACTCTCTAATTCTTCAAAAATCATTTAAAAGATCGAAAAAAATGCATGGGAAGAACCCTTAGAAAGATCAGAAAACACTATCGGGAGGTGAAAAACACAAGAAAAGAGTGAAAAAAGAGCTATCGGTGGCTTGAATAGTGAATGCATAGGAGCCGTTAGATCTGGCTGATCAATGGTCTAGATCCGATTGGCGAATCGCAATCAGTGATGGCAAAGGGAGGCTATCGGCAGAGACCCCATGATATATGTGACTGCAATGAGTGGGGTCAATGAGGACCATCGGTAAAGCACGTAGATTGATGGCCCACATTGCATCGCAACATCACTATCGACAAATACAATGGAGTGGGGCTATATACATATACATATATGCAATGCAATGGCTAGACCTAATAACATTGTAAACAATATTTGATATAATTTGAGTTCTGGAAAACAACAATTTCCTTTGTATTTGCGTTTTTCATTAAATAAGAAAAACACGAATAAAATGCACCCGATGCAATGTTACAGACCTGAAAAGGTTTATTAATGCCATTGAACACTATTTCAAGTCCGATAAAGTAGGATTTTCACATTTTAATGCATTTTCCAATGTAAAGGGAAATCAAAAAACAAGCAGGATTTCGGGAGAGTCAAAGGTGGTAAATGGTTTGGGCCGGGCTCCACCTGATCCCACACACCGACTACCACGTGTCTAGGCTAATCAGAGATAAAACCACACTCATCGGGCGGTTAACCTCCATACGAAAGAGCCACCTGAAATGAACCACAGTCGTTGGATCTAGATCTCCCAGATCAACAGTGGAGATGCGATATCGTTACAAAAAGTGGACCTGATAGGAGAATAGAGTGGATTTGAGGACTTTTGAAGTCTAATAAACAGTGTTTTTGGTGGATTTTCATAGTTTTGAATGTGTTTCTCTGTGTTAATAGAAAGCAGCCATTTCAAGGATTTCAAAGGCCTGATGCACTCATCCGTTGTAGAACAGGTGGCCACCTCCCCTAAAGGCGTTATGCCGTGATTACAAATGGTTAGAAGAGGGATTCGAGTGAATAGAGGCTAGGAGACAAAAGGTTGAGAAGAGGAAATGAACAGACAATGCAGATTGGCTTTAAAGCCATAGAAAACAGAAGATAGAGGCAAGCAGTGCCAAGAGACAGAGTAAAGATAGAGATAGAGAGTGATAGAGTGAGTCTGTGTACTCAGAGAGGCGTGAGAGGTTCAAGTAAAACTCTTGTTGTTGTATCTATTGTGTGTTGAGACTTAAGTTGAGCTCACACAGTTGTAAAACTCTGTTTTGAAGACATAATAGAGAGGTCACTATTGAAGGATAGACCAGGAAATGTAGCCCAGGAGTGTTGGGTGAACTCCTTATTAAACTTGTTGTGTTTATGTGTGTAGTCTATTATGTTTCTTTTACTGCTTCATTATCTATGTATTTCACAATCGTATTGATCCATTGCACAAAATAACATAGGAAAATCCATGCACGAGTCTGTAATACCTTAATAATTGTCTTATATCTCATTATCGGATCAATCCATCATCACATGGTCCTTCTTCCTCTGCTAAATCTTTATTAACATTCTTCAGTAGATGTTCTTCCTCTTCTTCTTTCATTTGGCTATCCACCTATGTCAAATATGTTCCAGTTTTTACAACAAAATCTTCAATTATAAGACATTTGTCATAATAAAAAATATAAGGCCTCTATAACTCTTCTTCCTTTGGCAACACTGCAGTATGCTGCTCAGATCTCTCTTCTTCTGTCAACATATCAGTATGTTGATTCAAACTCAAATAACTCTTGAGACTATCAGCTAGTCTCTCCTTCTCATCATCCATTTGAATGACATCTTTCAACACTTGTCCACTGTAGAGAACTGATTCTTTTCCAGTCTCCTTATCATATTATGCTTCAAAACTTTCATCTTCTGGAAGGTATTCTTTCATGTTTCTGATAGCTTTAAAAGACTACTTATCTTCTTCTAAACCTGCAATCATACACAAATCATTAATTTTAAAAATACAAGACCTTTTGGCCTCATTTGATGCTTCAGTCATCAAGTCTTCTAGCTACTCTGAATCATTCATATGATCCAACTACTCTGGCTATTCATTACTTTCAAAAAGTAATGGTCCATGTTCTGGTTCACACATCAAAACTTCAATATATTCTTCAACATCTCCCTTTTGCTGTAGCTCAACTCTTTCGAGCTTCTCTGTCTTCAATTTGGTATCTATAATCTATTCAAGTTCCCTTAGATCCTTTATTAATTGCATATTCACCTGTTGTTCCCTCTTCTCTTGTAGCCTCTGCCACTTCACTTTCTTTCTCATGACATAAACATATTTCAGGTCCATCTCATTTCTCTGCAACATTTCCATTAATACTTCAAGTTGAACTGCTATCTCAGCCTTCTCCCTCTCATATTCTTCTTTACTTAACTATCTCTGTATGCCATTTTCCTTGGCATATTCTTTCTTCTATCCTTGGTTGTGATTTCTTTCAGAACCTCTGTTATGACTGTCACTAGTCACCATCCTCTCCATCTCTATGAGTTACTCACTCAATCACTATGAGCTGCACTAAAGCCTCTATAATAGCAACTCTTCCCTGCTGCCACTTACTTCACCAAGCTCTCCTCCGTACTTGGTCTTTTGGCAAGCAATTGTTTCTCTATCTCTTGAACCTCCTTTGAGCACTCTTCTCTGCTCCTTCTAGGATTCAGCTCATCTGTACTTTCCAAGAAGACAACTATCCTCTTTATCTAATCTCTATTGGAATTCCTGAAGGTTCTACCACATTTCTACTTTCACTTAGAAACTCGTACGATCTTCCTTTATGTCTTAGCAATTCTACCCACATCCTTTGTGGAATTGCCTATGGGAGTTGCATCAATACTTTTGCATCAATGCAAAGACTACAACTTTCCAATCTTCAAATCCAATTAAAATAAAACCATATCATCTTACCTTCAAGATCTCTGTCTGATCTTTTCCTCCCATTCACCTGCACTTTTGAATGGACTGTTCCTTCCACTAGCCTTCAGTTGTATCTTCAAACTCTATTACTTAAAGAACTTACAAACATCCCTCTTAGAGTTTAACTACTGTAATCCTACTCTAAAATTCATTCATTCAATATCTGCTAATCATTAGACAAATTTGCATACCTTCACCTACCTTTAGGATCTCACCACTGCTGCAAATCGGTTTCAGCAAATCTTCATGCTTCCACTGCGCAAATTTTCAACATTCAGCTACTATTGATCAAATTTAGAATCTGATTCTTTCTTCCAATCTTCCAACTTTATCTTGTCAATGCTTAACTACCGGCAACAATTTCTCCTTTTCTAATTTGTTTCCACTCAAAAATGTTTAACAGTTTCCTTCATTACTGCTTCTTAAGGCTTGATCTTCTTTTGCTGAGATACTTTATTAACTGTAGCTATCAATCTTCAATCTATTTCTTTATCCAGCAAAACTCAAATCAGAGTTAAAATAAAACATTACCTGCATGGTTTCTCCACCCACTCTTCACATCCGAGTGAATCTCCATTCTTCAAAACATTGTTGTGGATTCTTTATGTTTCTACAATCTCTTCTCAATTATTACTCACCTACCTATAAGAACTTAACTGGTCTTCTCCAATCTCAATTTCAAACATTTCACAATTCAAATTATATTGATTCATTTGCCATAAATAATTTGCTCTACTTTTCTCAAAATCTGAACATTTTATCAAAATGCAGAAATATCAAGATTAGTATTCCTCTTACCAATATCCTAGCTTTCCCTGGTCGCTTAATTGTTAGATTAGAATCTGATCTCCCTTTCCTCCATACGCATCTTCCCACATGTCTCTATTCTAAATTCTTTCAAAGAAACTTTTACACATAATCTCTTTGTTCTACTCTGATACCAAATGACGCAGGGTTACCCCTGCTTTTCCCATATTATGCATATAGACCTATACATAAACCATTTTCTACTCAGGAATTTACACAATGATCCGGTCAAAGGTTCATTATAACTAAACAATGGTTAAGGCCCCCTTAATTAGAACTTATATGGAAACATTTATTCATTAACCCCATAGTCTAACCCTTTATATTCTTTCCCTATCGGGACTCTTTACATCCTCATAAACCTTTCTTAATCCCTATGGCCGCACATATAACCAAACCCACTTTACAACTTTGGGTTATAATTGGAAAACCATTAAACCATTCTATCGGTGCTTTAATCCATTATAATCCCTTTATAATAGATATCACATAAAACCACATAAATAATACCTTTTTCCACCTTTCATAAACCTTTTCATAGTTCCCAAGAATTTCCTTTATCACAATCGCTCATCGCAATCCTCTGTGCTCACACCACATATAGTTCTTATCACCCCTCTGATTCTGATGCTCTGATACCAAATGACGTAGGGTTACCCCTGCTTTACCCACAGTATGCATATAGACCTATGCATAAACCATTTTCTTCCCAGGAATTTATATGACCATCTGGTCAAATATTCATTATAACTGAACAATGGTTAAGGCCCCCTTAATTAGAACTTATATGGAACATTTATTCATTAACCCCATAGTCTAACCCTTCATATTCTTTCCCTATCAGGACTCTTTACATCCTCATAAACCTTTATTAATCCCTATGGCTGCACATATAAACAAACTCACTTTACAACTTTGGGTTATAATTGGAAAACCATTAAACCCTTCTATCGGTGCTTTAATCGATTATAATCCCTTTATAATAGATATCACATAAAACCATATAAATCATACCTTTTTCCGCCTTTCATAAGCCTTTTCACAGTTCCCAAGACTTGCCTTTATCACAATCACTCATCACAATCCTCTGCACTCACACCACATACAGTTCTTATCACCCCTCTGACTCCGATATGTGACTATCAGAATCGCTTAACACCACTTTTACATTAAAAGACTCGACACAACAATTTAATGGAATACAAAGGAAATACATTGAAATTCTGCTCCAAACCAAATAAAAAGACTTCAAATATTATAGATCTGCATATATAAATATCATTGGGTCTGTCGACTCCAAAGCTTTTATGCTGTGCTATGCTTCCTCCGATCTGCGATTGACCCAATCTCTGATCAGCACCTATCGCTATCAACTATTGCACCGTCCTTTGCACCTAACCTCTTCCTCTTAAAATTTCTGATCCAACATGACTTACGGACCCGATTGGGTTATAGGTTACATTTGATAAGTTTCAGGTCCAGCTACATATCGTCTATCACAATCACACTTGGCTCAAGACTGATTCCTCCCTTTGATGTATTGCGATGCGATCCCAATTGTTTCACCCTTTCGATTTAATCCCAGCCATTGATCTGTTAGATCCAATGGTTGCTGTACACGGATATCTTCTCTGCTATGCTATTTACATAAGGTTTACGCTATTCCTTCAGTGTTTCTGTGATTTTGAGTGTTCTTTGAGGTTTTTCCTTTCTGTTGTTTTACTACGCGATTCCTCTTGAGCTTTGGCTTTGATCCTTCTAATGGATTCAACGATCCATCAAAATTATCTTCATCATGCTTCTCTTTGTGTGTTTGCCAAACTCTTCCCGTAACTTTGTTATGCAGAATACACTAACCCACTCATCACTCACCATCGATACTTAACAAAACACTTATACAAATGGAAATTGAATCTCTGTACATATATACATCAACAAACAATTACATAATGAGACTCTTTGTCTCTCCTCGGCCTGATATTCTAATTAATGGCCTATGATCATCATCTGCCTATAGGCTTACAAACACAACTAAATATCTAATTGTCTCTCTCTCTGTCTAACCTCTCTAACCTCTGATCATGCCTTTTAGGCTTACATTTATACAGAAGGGGTTCTAAAACCAATTCGTTTTTTAGATCCATAAGCTTCTCAACTAAATCCTAAAATCTCTTTCTCATCCATAAGGATTCTCTCAAATCCAAAAAATCATGAATTGACTCCTAATCTAATATTTACAATCAATTCTCAATCCTCTCATCACTCAACTATCCTAAATCTCTCATGTTCTCCTACATTCGAGAACATTTACAATTATGCCTCACAATATTCAATTAATTCATATTCTCATTAAAATCACTCAAAACATTAACTAATTATATTAATTTAATACTTAGGAAACCAACTTCCTTGAAACACAAGACCCCCTATGTCTACTAGAATACAATAATGATGTTGAGCTGAATGCTCCTACATCACTAATGGGCAATAAACATAAAATTAATGTGACACTTGTAAAAGGCGAACAACAGATTGAACCAACACTTGTACAAGCTAATATAAATTAAAACACCAACAACCATGAAAAGAAACAATCAGAACATCACTCACATAATCCAAACGACAAAAAGCAACAAAAAACGTGACAAAAGATGACAAAAGTAAAACTCACCCGAAAAAGTGACGCAAACTCCACTGAAGGCTCCTTGATATCCATGGGAATGCTAGAGCTCCATGATGAAATGCAAAAATGATCTATAGGGGCATCCATTATACAGATTTACACTAGTTAGAATTAATGACATGCATGCCTAAAATCAATGAAAAATTGACATTTGATGAAAAGTTTCAAAAATAGAAGTGTTCCACCTTTGGAAACTAATTAATGGCTCCCTAATTTTTAGGGATGCTTTTCTCTTCTTCTTTTTTTTCTTTTTTCATTTTCAGGAACCAGGCATGCACACTTCTAAGAAGGATTTTGCAACTCCCAAGGACTGGGAAACTTCTTCAGTGTCTGAGCTCAAGGAATGCTTGCATAGCTTTTGGGCTTAATGTTGGGCTTAATGTTGGGTTTCCATATAGTAATGTGCAGTTTATAAGCTCAAGGTAGGCCTTCCACCCTAGATTCCACAATTCCAATCATCAAGGTTAGCCTTCCTTCCAATATTGTGTTGTTTCTGGAGGCAAGCCCAACAATGTTGTAAGGCCAAGTCAGAAGCTTGCTTGTGAGTCAAAGATATCAAATCGGGATCAGTACATCATAAGAAAAGCATGAAAAGATAAGATTTGATCATAACACGAATACTTGATGAAAATGAAAGATAAGCTCCTATGGACAAAAAGAAGGCTCCAAAATCAAAGCATGGGAAAAATTTTGGAGGGTGGTTGTAGCAGCTACAACACTTGGTGACACACTAGTAGAACTCCATCTCTCTGTATTGATCTTATCTCATGTAAAATAGGTATAAATCTTGAAGAAGTATTTCTCATTTCATTGATCACCATAACTTCTTTTCTTAGCTTAAGTTATAGATGTAGTCCCTTCAATTCTCTTCATCAGTGGCACACTTCAAAGGAAAGTCAAACTCAGTTGTTTCGATTAGGGATGGGGAGTATATATATACACAAGTGAAGCGGGATTGTTAGAGTCTTGCTTTTCATCTCTTGTGTTTCTTTCCTTCTAGTAGGCCTAGACAGTACCTCGATGGAGTCACTTCATAGACACAAAAATTGTTCTACTACCAGCAAGCCTAGACAATACCTTGGCAGAGTTGCTTGCTTGACCTATCTGCATGGGAAACCTTTCTCTTCTTTCACCTTTTATTATTTTTTGTTTTTTTGTATTTTTTTAAAGAATTATGAATAGGCACTTATTGATTTTATGAGGCAGAAGAGGGATCCTGACTTATTAAGAGTAAAAGAGGTTATCACTTCAGAGAAGGATATTTATACACCTCTAAAATGCAGTTCACTTGTTAAAGTTCCCTCGCCTCCTTACTCTACTCGACTTAGTTGACAAATGAAATTGAAAAATTATAAGGCCAATTAGAGTAGGTGGAATTAGTTATAGATTTAAGCATCATGATTCCGATATGGTTTTCCCCGAAAATAATGTACTCTCCATCAGGGTGTCAATGACTAAAAGATGAAAGATTCAGGAAAATGGAGGAAATAAGTCGACAACCAAGCATTGACAGTAACACAATTTCCTCCTAAACTTAACCATGGTTGCTTCAGAAACCAAACACGGTCTCATGCAAAACTCTCATACAATGAAATGGAAAGGAAAGAAAAGGGGCAAGGTGGAAAGTAAATCAAAACAAACAAACTACTCCTACTCCTAAACTATTTGAGAATATGCCAAGATTACGTAAAATGAAACTTCCAGTGTAACCACTGACACATAGGCTAACCTATATAGGTGAGGGAATCCAAATCAAGAAAGACATTCAAGTACAAAAACCTACAAGAAATATACATCGATACATACCTTGACATTTGAAGAGTGAAAGTGTACATAGAAAAGTAGTAAAGGAAAACACATGCGAGAAATTCTATGGATGCATTATGGTGCTTGTGCACATTGTAGTAACAAGACATGCGAGAGGAATCTTTTGAACTTCTAAAATTGGCAAACAAGAAGAACGAAAAAAACTTGCATTTTACAACAGATCTTACTAGGTATGATTCCTCGAACGATTGAGAGATAGGATCATGAAAAGCAGATGGAGGGTGAAAAAATTGAAATACGAATGTATTTTCAATTTGTGCAATCCAATGATGAGGATCCTTGGAAGATATAGGAAAATTATAATTAGGATTGGAACTGACCTCAAGACTGTGAGAACCTGACATAACCATTAGCTCAGACTGAAGTGCCTTGATAGCTTGCAGAAGCTCAATGACATCATAAGGTAGATCATCGAAAATTGGTGGCTTAGAAAGATCAAGAGTGGAAAAATCAGAATCGTGACTAGACGAATCAATAAATAGATCATGACATCCATGATCATAAATATTTCATTGTAAATAGAAGCATCCTCTTGATTCAATGAATTGAAGAGAGGGGAATATTGAAAATAAGAAATTTCACCCTTTGTTTGTTCAGAAAGATTAGATAATTAATTGGAAATACCCTAAAAAGAAAATTCTTCCTTTCCATGATTAGATGTAAGATTAAAATTCAACTTGTTTTGAGTATGATCAGAGTTAATATCATCAAAAACTAATTCTGCAATAGATTCAACGGGAATAAAAAAATCATGGAATATGTTAGGCTAATGTGGGAGAGGAGGAGAAGGAGAAATATCAACCTTCATCTCAGATTCTTGCTCAAGAATAGAATCCCACACATACTCATGGTAAATGATATCACAGGTTGGCTGGCAAACACTAACTCCATCCTGAGTTTGATCCTCATGAACATTAGAAATGGTTGACACATGTGAACACAACAACTCACAATCGGGAAGACCAAAAGAATCAACGGATGGAGCGAGAGGAGAAAGAACATCACCAAAAAGATTAGATTTGTAGTCCAAACTTGTGTTTAAATTCTGAATATGTGAGGTTGAAGAAGATGGAGTAAGATCAATGGATGGATTCTTAAGTTCTCCAACCTTGTCCTGTGTAAATGGAGTTGTTTGATGAGGGGAAGTTGAAGAGTCACTCAAAACAACAACTTCCTTCATCGTAGATTTGGGAGCTCCATAACCAGTGTATGTTGGGAGACTTTCGAAAGATTCATATTCTTTTGGATTCATCGAAATATGAACAATAAATTCGAATTTCTCTTTCATTAAATTCCAATCAACAACATCTTCAGAAATTTAAAAACAAAAATGAATAAAATGATCATGAAAATCATTAAGTGATTCATCAGGTGCTTTTCACAAACGTATGATCTTCTTGAAAACATATTTGTAATCATAACTACCAAAGGCATGGAAGAGCTCTTTGACAAGATGGTCAAAAGAGTGTATGAAAGTGGTTGACAATGTGTAACACCATTCCTTGACGTGTGCTTCAAATGTGAGAATGAACAAACTGCAAGCAACATCCTCTCAGTGAATATTATGTTTAGTGCCAAATTCAAGAAAGAGATTGGTGCGCTCGAGAATGGTTGTTTCGCCCTTGCCATAAAATTTTAGATTGTACAAGTCATTGATTATTCTCGAAGGCACTTTCATATTTGCAGTTCTAAAAAAATGTTAGGGTTAAGATATGGGAAGAAGCCATTAAAGATACAAAAAGTTCAAATAGACTTCATGGGATCATATTGTAATCTCGCCATTGTTCTAGTGTCAGAAATGTTGATGGTGTTGGACCCACCAACATTCAGGGGGTCTCCCCGATATCAAGTCTAAATTAGACCTCACACTATTTGGTGTAGGAACCCTGTCTGGAATACGACTCGATTGCTAAATTAGTTGGTTTTTAATGATGTGCCTTGGCTACAATAACACATAGAATGGTGTAATTGTGACTTTGGTGAACAAGTGTATGATTCTACAGAGGGTCAAGTGTAATGTATGAAAGGTTCTAACACATGAGGGGAAAATGAGTGAGTCCCATAGAAGCCTATAATAGTACGTAGCTTGAAGGGAACACACAAGCATAAAGACATCACAAGTTAGCCTAGGAAATAGTTCACATGTTAACCATGATACAAATAAACAACAACACACATTCAACAAGATTCATACTAATGCAAACGAAATAGTTCATAAGCATTAGCCTAAGTGAAATAACATATTGTAAACATAACAAGAATAGTCCTACTATTTTCACAACATATGCATAAAAAATTTTCAACCCTGAGCTTTTATTAAAGTAAAAGTTCCAGGCATACATATACCATTGACGAACCACTAGCCCCAATAGTGGAACATGAAGTCTACACCTGCTCCTTTGAATAAATATACTCCCTCTATGCTACAGAGAATCCAAGGCTGTCAACAAACTCCCAAGCTCTTGATTCTAAGTTAAAATCCTAGCCAAAATTTTGGCTCCCAAAATCCCTTTACATGAGTTATGAGGGTATATTTATAACAAATGGGGTGACTATTCACTTCCCCTTGTGACCCTTGGAATTCCCTCATGACAACTCAACTTCTTTACAAGATGAAGCTTTAAATTCTTTACAACATGACTCTTCACATTCCACAATTGAGACTTGGAATTTCACTTACAAATTAGTTAGAAAAGAATATTACAACATACTCATACCCAGATAGGAAAAAATTGGGTAGAGCCAACTAGTCAGCCTAATAAGACAAAAAGTTAAGCTTTAGTTTGGGGAAACTCCATCTCAATAGCTTCCACTTGATGTTTCTCGGTCACGTAACAGTGCCAAGCTTTGTACTACATGATGACATCCACAAACTATCTCCTAGTATTAGGATGGAAGTGGACTCTAGCCTCCATGGCATCTAGGTAGACTGATTTGGAACCAGTCTATGTTTCCTTCTTGAGTAGGAGCAACATTGTATTGATTTGGACAAGGCCACTAATGTACTTTTTCATATTCTGCTTGTTTACTTCAAGATCTTCCCTCATGGTGATTTGTCTCAAATGTTCCAAGTATTCTTCAAACTCTTACCTAACCCGATTCCTGCTTTTGGTCTCAATGAGTGGGCAAACTGATGGGATCCCATGCGATTTTTCCAAGAAGTCCAAGTTGTTTACAATTGTGCATATGATGCCTAACTGTTGGCAATAAATAAGGAAAGTTATTTGTTATTTTGGATTAGCATCTAAACCTTTGCTCTCTCCAACTCTACCTCTTTCCTTGTCTTCTTTCCCAGTTCAAGCGATGCCCCTTTGTATTGCATTGACCATTCATGCATAACAGCAATAGTTGATTGTACTACCTTGAGATTTTTGACATGATATTTACACTTCTATTACAACCCATGCAAGTGGAAAACTTCTTTATGCATGGTAACAAGCTCCTCATAAATATTCTGCATGGTCTCTCCTAGTGTTGATACTTCACCCAATATCGCTATCTTCAGTTCTTCCAAATAGACCTATGTGGGAGCTCCATTTTGTAATTTTTCTTCGAGTTGTTGTTGTATTTTATAATTCTATCCATTAGAAAATTAATATGTATTCTATTGGTTTATTTCTTCTACTTGTTTAAATTCGAACAAGTTATTTAATACATTTAAATACTGAAATAAACACAACACAATCACATCATCTACAGATCATCAACTAAAAGAAAATAAGAACATAAGTGGCACCATTATTTTCGGACCAATGTCCTTGGAAAAATCCAATGTGGGAAAACAAATGCAACTATTCAGAGGGTTTTATTATTATTTAGTTTTTAGAATACAACCATGGTGCCAAAAATGGCTCACCCAACAGAGAATTCCCCTCGCAGTAGTACCTCTCCTTAGATACATATAGTCTGGCTGATCAATCACGAGATGAACGATCCCATAGCAACAATTGTATCTTCCACTACTCTACGTCACTCTCATAAGGACTACATCACCCTATCCGGCTCACAACCTCCTAGTCCATCCCACGAAATCCTCCCAGTGCTACCTCTTGGCCCGCGTCACCTGTGTTAGCCTTTGTGCAACTTCTGGAGCTTCTACGTCAGCCATTAGACCCTCTGCGTCACACACGCTAGCCTCTCTTGACTCTACGTTGCTCTAAGTTGCCTCTACGTAGCACCCAACTACCTCTTTGTCAACCTCTCTAGGCTCTACGCTATCTCTCCAGTACTAACTCTGCCTCTCTACTATGTATTCACTACCCCTCACTGCTGATCACTAATTCAATTTCTCTTAGAAAACCCCGCTCTAGAAAATCGAATGACTAATCACTTTGGTGTATTCTCCAACTGGCCCTCAAGCCTCCTCTTATACTTTTCTTGTTGGTCCATCAATGACTAAGACTAAATCTCTAATCAATGTCTAAGATTAGATTTGTCTTGATCCTTGACTTTTGGAAACTTCTAACCCAGTTTTATGCTAATACCCATTAATATTTTATTTTTCCTAAGTTTAGACTTAGGAACTCCATTAAAAATATCAATTATTTTAATATTTCCCAAACCGATTAGGATCTGCCCAAACCATTTCTGGGTCTTGGAGGTCTCATGTGCTTTAGCGTCTCCACCAATTTTCATGTCTAGATCACATCTCATGTTACCCAAAATCAACACTCCCTCTTAGCAATGATTGTGCTCTAGTAATACTCCTCACTAAGTATCACCCTAATTATCCAGCATCAGTCCCTGTGCTGATTATATGCCTCCCTACCCAACATCCTCTGTACTACTGCCCATGGCTCTTCCACTACCACTACTGCATCCGTACGGCAGCTCCTTATGCATTCGTGTTGCTGCTGGTCCATCCTCCCAGCACTGCATCCCCTCTCATCATGCTACTGCAGTGCAGCTTAGTTACTGAGAAATAAGTAACTGATCCACCCAACTACTAACATCCCTATCAGGCTAGAAACACTCCTGATGACGAAGCTCCCTCTACTGCTAACAAGTGCTCCCTCTACTGACCTCTGTGTTGCTACAACAACTCCTGCATCTCGCACCATTGCACACCTCTCCATGCCATTTTGCACTAGTGAAAAACTCCTATGCCTTTTGCATTGTTGTAGTCTGCTAGCCTCATGCTGCCCCGGGACTCCTGCACTGTATCAATCTCTTATGCCTCATCCAAATCCCTCTCTACCAACATCCACTAGTCTTGCTACTCCTCTTTGGGGCTCTCGTAGAAAGGTACAATCCAAGAGATTGGGTGCCTCAAAGATCCTACCCCTCATCGGTTGTAGTCCATCTGACTACAACTCAATGTATCCCCACTTCTTATCAAGTGGCACATGAGCACTCATGGCACAATCATCATCCTCCTCAACTTATTTCTCTGCCCTCACTAGCACTACCTTTGTCTCAGAATCCTCTCCCTTACTCTTCTTCCTAGGGCACTGGTTTGCAAAATGACCCAGTTCCCCACAATGGAAGCACTTGATCTTGGAGAGGTCCTTCTTCTTCCACTTATCCTTCTTTCCCGCTGATGCTAGCGCTGCATCCTCTTCTTCCTCCTTCTTGATCCTAACCCCTTTATCGCGACTCCCCACCTTGGTCAGCCTTTTGAGCTCTTCTTGATGAAGATCAACCCATAGTTCTTCCCAATTTGGAAGCTTCAACCTGCCTAGTATGCTCTGGACAAATACTTCCCAATCCTTGGAGACTGCATTTAGTGCGGTCCTTACGAAGATCTCCTCATCTAGCATGGCCCCTATGGAAGTTAGTTGGTCACAGATCCCCTTCAATCAATCGAGGAAGATATCTATATGCTCTCCCTTCTGTATCTAGTATGACCACAATTGATTTTCAAGTAACATCTTCCTCTGCATGGAAGTATGTTGGTACAATTTCTTTAAGGCATCCCACATCGCATTTTCCATGTCCTTATTGGCAATATGCGGTACCACATGATCCTTGACCCCATCAAGGATGATGCACTTTGCCCTCTCCATTGCCTCCTCATACTTCTCATTTTCAGTTGGGTCAACTCGGATCGCTATTGTTTTCAAGGCAAAGTCCTTGATGTGATACCTATCTAGAATGGACAAGATCCTGACCTTCTAGACCACAAAGTTGAATGCTTGGTCCAACCTATCTTGATCTCTCAGCCCATTCACAACCATCTTGTTGCTCTTCTTTCATCTCCTCCAAGTATCTCAACTTCCCCTCTAGAATTTCTCGATTCAACTCCCTCTGAGTCTCGATTTCCCTCTTGGAAATACCTCTGCCAATGTCAAGTTTCCCCACTTTGATCATCTATGCAAGTACACCACTGATCCAGATTCTTTGGCTAGAAATGCACCTCGACAACAAATCCCTCCTCCTTGGTCTTGCCCTATTAGGTATTGTTCTCACCATAGTACCCCACCAGCATCGCTCCGCAACCTACCCATATCCTCCTATGCCCCAGAAACTAAAGGATTGAGCCACCTAGCTCTGCACAATCTCGACACTAAAAAATCAGCTCCCTTAGCCAACTACATTAGTCCTCCTAGGCTCTGCGTGAGCCTATCTTTGACCTCCTCAACCTCTGCGCTCGCCTCCCTCTAGCCCAAACTGATGATGCAGTCCCTCTGTGTCAACCCTTCCTCTGTCGCTTCTACAAGGATCAGTTACTGTCACTAAGGACAACTGATTGTGCTACAAATGCTCTGCTCAATTGATGGCTTCAGTTTTCCTGTGATTTGTAACCAAGCTCTAATACCATGTTGAGTTTTGTTTTCTAAGTCTATCCATTAGAAAATTAATCTGTATTCTTCTGGTTTATTTCTTCTATTTGTTTAAATTCGAACAAGTAATTTAATACATTTAAATACTGAAATAAACAGAATACTACCACAACATCTACAAATCATCAACTGAAAGAAAACAAGAACACAAGAACACAAGTGACGTCGTTATTTTTGGACCAATGTCCCTGGAAAAACCCAATGTGGGAAAATCAGTGCAACTATTCAGAGGTTTTTATTGTTATGCAGTTTTCAAAATACAACCAGGGTGCCAGGAATGGCTCACCCAACAAATAATTCCCTCGGCAATAGTACCTCTCCTCGGAGATAGATATTCTGGCTGATCAATCACCATATGAACGATCCCATAGAAAAAATTGCAGCTTCCGTTGCTCTACATCACTCTTATAGGGATTGTGTCACCCTATCTGGGTCACTAGCTCCTAGTCTATCCCACGAAATCGTCCCAGTGCTACCTCTTGGCCCTGCTTCAGCTCTGCTATCCTCTGCGCAACTTCTAGATCTTCTGTGTCAACCCTTAGACCCTCTACATCACATACGATGGCCTCTCCTGGCTCTGCGCTACTCGTAGCTACCTCTGCGTAGCAACCAGCTGCCTCTGTGTCAACCTCTCTGGGCTCTATGTTGTCTCTCGGGTACTAAATTTTCCTCTCTGCTATGTATTCACTTCCCCTCACTGCTGATCACTGATTCGATTTCTCTTAGCAAACCTCACTCTAGAAAATCGAATGACTGATCACTCTCATGTATTCTCCAACTGACCCTCAAGCCTCCTCTTATACTTTTCTCTTTGGTCCATCAACGACCGAGATTAAATCTCTAATCAACAGCTAAGATTAGATTTGGTTTGATCCATGAATTTTGGAACCTTCTAACCCAGTTTTATATTAATACCCATTAATATTTTATTTTTCCTAAGTTTAGACTTAGGAACTCTGTTAAAAGTATTAATTATTTTAATATCTCCTAAATTGGTTTGAATCTGCCCAAACCATTTCTGTGTCTTGGAGCTCTCATGTGCTTTAGCCCCTCCACCAATTTTCATGGCTAGAGCACATCCGATGCTACACCAAATCAACAGTTGTTCAACCTGTTTCCTAGCAGCCTGCAAGTTCTTTTCCAACTGTTTGTTCTCGGTGGTCATATAGTCCATGTTTGAGATTGTAGAAACTATGAATCCCAAGTTGGTTGTGGCAATGGCACTTGGATTTATTCTAGTGTCTATCATGGTCAACATTTCTCTAATGAATGCAAGAGATGCGAGGTTTTCCGAAAAGTGCTTCTTTCTCACTTGTGTAATATTTTTTTGAAGCTCATCATAATTTAGACTGAACGTGTCCATAATTAGACCATCATCAAGAGGAGCAATTTCATTTTCCTTGCTTGGAGCTTGCTCTGTTGGAGGATGTAGAGACTAAATGGTGACCTATTGTGTACTTCGCATCAGATCAACATCTTGTTTAGCGTCGCTAATTCCTCCTCCATGTCTTGGATCTCAATCTCTTGAGCAAGTTCCTTTGTTCGATGTGGAGCTTGTTTATCTTCTTTATTCAAATTTATCATCACATCAGACCCTAGTTCGTAATGGGGTGGAAACACCACCCATTTATGTGCGTTGTTAGGGGGGTCTAGGGGGTGGCGACTGTTAGTTTTGGTATCTTCATCCCTCCATCAGAGATCAAATCCTCTTGTTGCATTTCATATTAGGTGTCCTGCCCTGGTCAGTTGCATACCATTAGGCACATGGATCATCTGATGGTAGTGGCTTTCCTACAGTTTCCCTCATGTTATTTACCTGCTAGTTCATGTTTGTTCATTAAAAAGCATATACAGTGTTATTTTTGTATTAAAGATTACAAAAGTCTTTTAGGGTTTCATTTTCATTTAGGTCTAGGGTTTCATTAGGGTTTCAACAAAAAACGTTTCGAAGTGTCCAATAACAACCAGCAGGCACATGAGCAGGTTCCAGCATCAATAAATTTCATCATCAAGTGCTCAAAGATGTGTCTTTCCTCAAAACTCTATTTTGAGGAAAAACAGAGTGTTTTTACTTTCATTGTACAAAATCATGTAATTTGATTTCCCCCATATGTAAATTACTTCACCTGCAACCCTGGTCTCTTTCCCTAGCCCTAGTATCTTCAATCACCTGCAAAACAAAAAGAGCATAGGTCATTTAGTTCATCATAAAACTCAAATGAAGTGAAAAAGTCCAAAAACAGAGTTTAAAAATAAAGTCATCTCAAAATATTGTAAAAATGGGTTTTATGAGCCAAAAATTCAAAATCTCCTTGTTTATAAGTCATTTCTTCATTTGAAAAGTTCATTTGCAAAGCGGAAGCAATAAAAAGTTGTTGTGGTGAGCAAGTGAGAAAATTGGGTGAAAATCGCTCCAAGTCACTGGGTGCAGCGCATTGGGCAGGAGGCGCTGCACACTGGGCAGGAGGTGTGGCGCACATATAAGGCGTGGTGCATAAAACCACAACCTCTAGTTCAATTTTGCATAGGCGCGGCGCATTGGGTTTGATGCACAACGCACACAAGCAGCAATCCCGAAACTTCAAACACTTGCTCCAAAATCACCCAAAACATGTGGATTTGTCATGGTACAAGTAGGTTGACCCTCTGTCACTGCTTTTCATCCAAATCTGATGGTTGTTTGATGGCGTTTGTTGTATGGTGAGTGTTTAAAGGAAACCAAACCCTATCATTTGAAATTTTTCTCAAAGAAAACTGATGCCTAGGGTTTTGTATTGACTGTTTTGCTACCAAGTTATCCTCTCACCTTACCACTCCCTTACTCCATTATTTCCTTAATTCCCCTATTCCCCAAATTCACATACCCTTAAATCTACTAATCCCATATCCCTAATTCCCATTTCCCAAAATCCCAAACCTTAGTCCCTATACAAAAAACTCCTAAATCATTCCCTAATTCCCTATTTCCCTAACTAAACCCTATCCCAATAGTCCCTCAATTCCCTCACTACTTTCTCCCTCCACAATCCCCTATATCACTATTTTCCCTTGGTGGAAAAAGTCAAACACATCATCAAAGACAATTCAAGACAGTTCAACACATCAACACCTACTTCTCCAAGACATTTATCCACTAGCAGTGATGGCATCTGATCCTTCATATGAGTATGAAGAGGAGACTCATTGTGACTCACCAATAGAGGTACATGCATCCAAGAGGCCTCATAGAGGTGGCAAACATATTCGAGAAGAACCAACCACTCTTGTTGAATTACAGGCCTGCCCACTTGCCATCTCTTGTCTTTAGCACCAGGCCTGCTATGAATTTTGTGAAAAGGTTGCTAGCATTCAGTTTCATCATGAGTTGGCTCGTTTATTTGTGTTGCATCTACATGATGCTTAGGCCACTCTAGCTGGTGCCACTTTCACGTTAACACCAGAATCCATTTCAATAGGAACCGGTATTCCTAACATTAGAGAGCAATGGAACAAGAGGCAGCAAATTGACCAGTAGCATTATGAACCGTATATCAAGCCCGACTTTTTAAGACAACTCAAGAGAGTGTTTCCTTTTCGGTACCTAAAAGATGAATATGCTCCTTTAATGAAACTGATCGTGAAGTATTTCAGCTGTGAGGGCTGGTTCTCCCATTTGTATGCTTATCATATCATGCTGTTGATGCATTTACCCAGGTACGAATGATGAAAATCACTTACTTCATGTGCCGAAATGTTGAGAAGATGACCACTCTAGTGCAAATTGTGGTCATTCAATAGCTTGGCTTACAGGGCATCACTTGGGATGACTTCATGTCTCATGAGTTTTTCAGAGCTCCTCAGGGACCTTCAAAGGTTTTGCATGAGACAGGTGGACCTTCTTATCAACATGAGGTTCATGAGACACACTCTTCTAGTATGCCGATGTTTATCACTTATCAGAAGGGCACTAGACAGTTGTTCGCAGTAGCAAAGCGAGTATTATCTCCACCTGGGGTGGAAGGGGTCTCGCTTCCGTCATCAGTACAATAGGTTCAGGACAAAGGCAAGAGGCCATTGCAGGAGGGGGGGCCTTCAGGTGAGCGAGAGACTGACTTCATTCTCATTGAGGATGATCATACAGATGTGGGCCTGCAAAGTGCAAATCTCAAGGAAACCATACAAGAGTAGAAAGCAGATATTGATGCCTTGTCCCTCAACTTGGAGAGGGCTAAGTCGATTATAAAGTATTTGGAGCAGAGAAATAAGCAGCTTGAAGATTAGTAAACAATCATGGAATTACAAAACATTCGGGAGAATCGCCAAGCTACCCAAAGGAGGAAGGTGGAGTTCACTTCATTGGAGCAAGAGATCAATGCCGATCGAGAGTCTTGGCTTGGAAGAACCAATTCCCACTTAGAGAGATTTTTGGGGAAGGCCAACAAGGAGAAAAAGTTGCTGAGACACATGGCCTTTCATTACATTGCGAGGAACAAAGTTTGCAAGGTGAGAATCAGAAATTTAAAGGCAAAATTGAAGAAGGCATCAAAGAGGCAAAATGAGCATGATCAACTTCGGATATTGGCTAAAGCTTCCTTGGCCAAACATAGCTCTTGATAGAGAAGACTCAGCCCAAATTTCAAAAAATTTGGAGCAATTTTTGCATTTTGGAAATTTTTTGGCACAAAAATAGGATTTTCTGCCCTATGCGCCATGCCACGTGGCACTCGCTTTTTCTAGGAGCCTCCAAATCACAAAAACTCAACATTTTTGGATTTGGCATGAAAAATTATGTTTTCCTACCTATGGCCAAGAAATTTGGGCTGGTTTTGAGCCCTAAAAAAGGTCGAAAACACTCAAACAAATGACCTTACTGCCCCTATTTTGACACACAGGAAGAAGCCTTGGGAGATTTGATTTTTGATAGGGCAAATGAAGGTCAAATTAAAAAATTCCACTTCGGTTGGAAAGTAGATAGGAAGAACTTTCCAACAAGCACACTTAGAGCTAATTTGGACACCGGGAAGGCCTCCAGAAGTGGGTCCAAACAGGCACTACGCATAGAGAATTAGGCACGACGCACAAAGGAAAAATTGCCAGTTTGACCAAGTATTGCTCTGTTTTTCGCCCAGTTTTGGCTAGTTTGACCTTTTCGCTTTCTTAATGGAAAATGGTGATGTAATTTCATGTACATTGATGGATCATGATGTAAATATGTCAAATTTTCACTTAGGAAGGTAGATTCATCTGTTAAAAAGTTGTTTGAAACTGAATGGACCAGTTCCCAAGTTTCTAGAGGCATGTTGTTCCACTGCCTGATTTCTAGTTCCTAGTTTAGAATCAGTTGGATCAGCTCCTAAACATGTGAGCTCGACCCCTAGAGGCCAGTATGAGCTATTTTTTGTCTATATTATGTGGTTTTTCAGTCATTAGCATGGTTGGACTTTTGAGAAAGCCTTGAGCTTCATTGTACACTCATATCAACATTTTGGCTAAGGGATTGAGACCAGGGTTTGCAGCACTCTTTGGGATCCATGTGGAAATTTGTCTTGGTACAGTGATTTCTTTTGTAATTTTGAATTTTATTATGTATTTATGTATGCCTTTCTCTATCTTGTTTCTTCTTAACTAAACAAACAAGAGTGTAAGTAGAATCCATTGAAGTTGCAGTGTTATACTTGAGGTTTGCTTTAGTTTCTTAATGTTTTCAGTTGTTTGGAGAGGATCCATGACTTACCTTGCCCTCATCAGCTCCTCACCTATCTAATCCTTCCATCTCATTAAATTTCAAGTGCCAAAAACAATTGCCTACCTTGCCCCATTGAGACCCCTGCAAGACTGAGCCTCATCCCCGCACCCAAAATCTGCCTTTTTCATCTGAGCCAACAAAATCATCATTTTATTCAATCAACCTTTTGCACTCATATACCTAGCCTAAGATCAATAACTAAATTAGTCATCTCAAGCCTTTAGTGATTATAATTTGTTGAGATCGACCCGGAGAGAGCCCTCTCCTGACCTAGTAGGGCTATCTACCAGGTTGAGCGTGGTTTGATGTTGGCCCTGGATCCTACCTTTTCAGCCTGAGGTAAATCTAGGCTCTAACATTCTTTAGAGCCCCCCCTGGAGAGGGATCAGGCAGAAACACCCCCGAAGCTAAAAATAGATGTAAAATTGTCTTGTAAAATGTTGTAATTTCGTAGTCAATCTGGGCCGTGCATTAGGCAAAAATCTGACGGTAGAAGTTATGTTTAATTTAGAGTTTTTTGCCCTAGAAGGAAACCCCTCACTATGTATGAGGGAATTGTATTGAAGTTATGTAGATCCGTATTCTGATAGAGAAAGAGAGAGGATATTCTGTGAGAGAAAAGAGGGAATTACAACGGATCTGTTGTAGGTTGTATCTCTTCATTTGGTTGGATAATATAAAAGGAAGGATTGGTTGTTTCTCCATGGATGTAACCCAAATTAGGTGAACCATGTATATTTGTGCGTCCCTTTTTTATGTTTTTTATGTGTTTTTTGTGTTTACATTTTTGCAATATATTCTATGTGTTCCATTGCTCTGTAATATATAATTTTCTAACATCCTTATCATGAATCTTATTTCTCTCCTCCTCTAGTTTTGGTTATGTTCTTGTTCTTAGGCTTGTCTTCATGTGGCTTATTCTTATTTTACGCTTCGCCTTTCTTCTTATTCATGCTTCTACCTTTCTTCCACCAATATCGTTTACTCCTATTCTTGCCTCTACTTTTGTTGTGCTTCCCACATCCTCTATTTCCTCTTCTTCTATGTTGTTATGGAACTTTAAGTATGACTAGATCTTCTTTCATCTTGTGCCTTCACTCTCCCCCTAGACTGTGCATAACTAGGTTGTGACCTTCTGTTGGTACTGCCTCTAGAGTGACTTATGAGTGGTAACCTACGGTGTTCTAGTGAAGTTGAATAGTTCATAGAACTTGGAGACATTATAACAATCCTTCCATGCTTCCTCCTCTAGTCTGTGAAAGGTCTCGCTTAACCACTAATAATGAATTCTTGCATAGTAGTTTTTGCAAGCATTCCTTAGATTGTATGGGTTGAATTAAAAACAAACGAATGATAATTTATCTATTACCTTGCATTCGATGTCTATAACTTTTAGATTCTTGATTTCGTACAATCTTATCTCCATAGGAATTCTTACTGTGCATTGTGCAGTCTCACAGGCCAAGCATGCAGCTTGATCCTTTGACTTGCGCAATTCTCAACTAGACAAGGCAACTGATGGTGAAGGGAAGGGCATATATGCCCAGAAAGAGTATGGGAAACTGGTAGATTAGAGTGATGGTGAAATTTTAAAGTGCATATTTGACTAAGGATAGATGGATTAGTGAAAATCAAGCCCAAAAGATCAACATGCAAAAGGAAAAACAAACATGCATAGAGAGTCATCGAAACGACGACCACTAATGGGAAAAAATAAGAAAACCGATAAGATTCTTGTAAAAGGCAAACGACAAACTCAACCAACACCTGTACAAGATAATATAAATTAAAAATCTAGAAACCATGAAAATAAACAAGTAAAACATCACTCATAGAAGTCAAATGAATAAAAGCAACAGAAAAAGTGACAAAATAAAACAAAAGAAAAAATCACCTAGAAAAGCGTTGCGAACTCCACCAAAGGCTTCTTGATCTCCTTGGGAATGCTATAACTCCATGATCACATTTACAAATTAGATCTATGGGCATCCATTATATATATTTAGACTAGTCAGGATTTATGACATGCATGCCTAAAATCATGGAAAAAGTGACATTTGGCAAAAAGTTCCAAAAATAGTGTGTGTCGCCTTCAAGAAACTAATTATTGACTCTCTATTTTCTAGGGATTCTTTGGATTTTTTTTTTCTTTCTGATTTTTTGGGAACCAGGCATGCACATTGCCAAGAAGGATTACGCAATTCCCAAGGACTAGGAAACTCCTTGACTTAGTGCATTGCATTGTTTCTGAGCTCAAGGAATGCTTGCATAGTTTATGGGCTTAAGGTTAGGTTGCAATCTAGTATTGCACAGTTTCTAATCTCAAGGCATGCCTTTTATCCTGGATTGTGCAATTCCAATCATCAAGGTTGGCTTGCCTTCCAAGACTGTGCAACTTTTGGAGGCAAGCCCAGTAATGCTGCAAGGTCAAGTCAAAAGCTTTCTTGTGAGTGAAATGTATCAAACTAGGATCAGTACATCATAATAAAAGCATGAAAATATAAGTCTTGATCACAACATGAATACTTGACATTGGTGAAATATAAGCTCATGTGGACATAAGGAAAGCTCCAAAATCAAAGCATGGGAAAAATTTTGGAGGGTGATTGTAGCGGTTAAAACACATTCCTTTAGTTGTTATTGAATCCTTTATTCTTTGGTAGCTAGTTCTTTAGACATGTCTTGTAGCATGATTCCTTGTAGGATTTCCACCATTTGAGTTTCCAATTTCTTTTGAGCCTAGAAAATGTTTCCGAAAACTGGTTTTTTCCACATCTTAAGATGTTGCTTAAGGTTTTTAAGGCACTGTTGAAATAAATACAATATATATTTATGATTTATTGCACCTTCACCCCACCACCTACTGGTTTTTTTTTTAGAAGTATGGGTGTGAAATCAAGAACTTTTTGAAAGAAAAAGGTCGTTTTACAAGAGTTTGTATGATGTCCATAGTAAGGCAAATATGCCAATGATTTGAACAAACAAATGAAAGGATGTTGTCTTCCATATTGACCCCTAGAAACATTAGAGATTATGATACCATAAATAATTCAAATCTACAGGTTATTTTATGAGTACCTCCTCTTTGATTATTTCATTTATAGATGTCATTGATTGTATTAAGATTTATAATATGCATATTTTGTATGAATAATGAGAAATTGATACTATCAGGGTTTAGATATTGATTACCCCCACATTTTCTAAGAGATAAGTTATAAGATTAAAATATCCTCCTATTATCCACCTTTTATTTTTTTAATGGTTTGAAGGCTATGGAGGCTATAGAGGAATTCACGTGTCACCATAGAATATTGAGGTCCAAAAACGTCAGTAATGATTCCCTGGTTCATGTAGCCAATAAGCCTAAATTAAGAAGAAATGTTATTTTTGTTGCAAAGAATTCTGAGAGAAGAACGGTGTTAGTATTCCATAAATATTTTAAGCTGATAGAGGTCCCTAGTGTCTATGGTCATGAATTCATTATTTTTCCAAATTATTTTATGAATAAACTCCATTATATCATAGGTAATTTTTTGTTTCTTGAAGAAGTAGAATGTCTAGAACTTAAATACATACGTTTTAATGTAAAATCTTTTGTTTTATCTTACCATTAATACGATGAATGTTTAAGAGATGACTTTCATTGATTCTTTTTGGAGAAAGAAGTAGAAAATGAATCCTTGATCAATGCCTTTTTCCATAATTTTACCAATAGGTCTCCAATTCCTTGTTTAGTTACAAATTCATTTTCCAACCTCGATGCTTATCCTCCTTTGTTGACTACTTGATTTGTATTCCTTTATTAACATAAATTCCTAAGGAAGATGCCCCAATTGGTATTGGTTGATTATCTTGTACTCTAGCTTTGTGATTGTTAAGGGTTTCTTGAATCATGAGAAAAAGGTCAATGGGAATGTAGTTGACATCTTAGAGCTTATATTATTTCATGAAGCCTTCAAGGTGGATTCCATATAGATCCATATATTTACCTTCTTGATATTAATATTCATCCTCTTCTTATATGGCCATTAACTCATTAGGTCCTTCTTCTTGGGTGAAAATTTCTTCCACTTAGGTTATTCTAGATTTGAAGAAGGATATCTATATTCATTTCCCTTATTTCCAAATAATTATTAGGTATTATATCAAGATATTATTTTACATATGACATTTTATACACCTTTCCCTATTTTAGAAAAGGGGTCTCAACACCTATGGCGGCATTGATGTCACTGAAAACATGTATCGATTATTCCTCCTCTGGTGTAGATGTATGTATAAATAGAATATATTCTTCTATAGATGTTTTATGCTCAATGGGTGTAATTTGTGAAGGCTCCATTTATTCCATATGTTTTTGTTTCTTCCCCTTATGGAATTTCCCTAGCATCTTAATGGGAGCATATCTTACATGCAAAGAGAATAAAAACAAAGTCTACTTCAAATCATTTTAGTATTCCAACTTTTCAATACCATATTCATTAATGAATTGAATTAATAGATAGAGATAAAACCCATAGAAAACTTCAAACATGAACTTGAGAAGATTTATGAATTATGTGTTTTGTTTTCACGAGAGTAATTAGAGTGTCTTTTCTTATAAAAAACTTCAAACACGAACTTTAGAAGATTTATGAATTATGTGTTTTGTTTTCACGAGAGTAATTAGAGTGTCTTTTCTTCTAATGTATTATAGCAAAGGAAATATTCAATGAAATTTTGAAAGGACATAATTCTTGAGCCACAACTAGAATGTTGAATGGCTAACAACATTTTTTAAATGAAATGAGAAAAAGTAAAAGAAATTACACTCGACCAAAAAAAATTGATTTTCATATGCAAAATGTGAATAAACACAAAATTGAGCAAACATTATTAAGGGAAACACGTCCTCGTAGTGATAAACTAGATTAACTCATAAGGAATTGGCTAACAACCTACCATCATCTCACATGATTCAAAATTTATCTCACGGTGCCAAATAGAAAAAAGTTGAATACTTATAGAAAACGGACAAAATCGTGTGCCATAATTTCCAAATATTAATCAATCCCAACTGGACAATCGAATGACTAAAGCTGTGAATTAATGGTATCAACATAAAATTTGAATTTCCTATCTATAGTCGAATTACACTTTGGTGTTTAGGTAAATATTTGGAATATAGTGATGTGAGTTAACAACTTTTAAGTCATTTTGGTGACGCTTTCCAACCTGCCTCCTACGAAACGTTTATTGCAGGAGTGATCATATATTCTCTTGAAATTCATGTAAATCAACATAATTAGTTGAGTTTAGATGAAATTTTAAGGTTGTGGTGATAATTGTAATCAACCATGTTTCCCACTTTAAATCGTTGATGATTAAAACTTTGTGTTTTCCCCAAAATGAATTTTCGCCATCGATGAGTGATTTCCAACACAACTTTTGACTTTAGAGATGGTTGAATTTTAAAAATCTATATTGAATTTCATCAAAATATATCAATCCACATCTACATTGGGTTTCCAAATGGAATCCACGTGATGTCTACATTGGATATCCACATCCTAAAGTGAAGTCCACCTCATCACCAATGCGTGTGCAGCCTCCACGTGATCACTGCCACATTACCTCAAGTGCAAGAACCACCAAGTATGCCCTTCTTCATATTTTTGGCCATTTTTGTTTTATTCAATCTTCCTATTGGAATGGCGACCCTAGGGGTAGCACTGAATTAGACTTATAATTTTTGTAAAGAATTTTTTAAAATATGTAAATTCTCGCGATATGTGGATGTGAAACACGTAGATGAATAAGAGTCAAAGCGGCTTAGCCCCTTTTTTTGGTAAAGTTTTGAGTCGGTTTTGAGATTCACTTATGGTCTGTGGACCATGGAATTGTATTGGAAAGTCTATAAATAGTTGAGTCTTAGCGAGTCTTAGAAGTAAGTTTTGATAGAGAATTGAGTACATTGAAGAGTTTTGTTGTCTTGGGCAAGGGCTAAGGTAGGAAGGCTCTACTTCCTACGCTTAGGTAGAGAAAGGAAGGCTCTTGCAACTGAATGCATAGGAGGCCTGGGTAGAGTTTGCAGTTGAGTGCACGGACCCCTGTAGCAGTGTGCATAGGGTAAGAAGAGTTTGCAATAAGTAAATTGAAGATCAATAAAGACAATTTTCCAAAGAATTACTAAGTATTTCTGTTTGTATTTGTTTATGTTAAATGTTGCCGATGAATGACATGTTTTATGATATAATGATTGAATGCTACACGAATGTCTTGAATCTATCTTAATAATGTATGAAATGAATGCTTAGCCACTTCCGCGAACTTACATGCCTTTTCTCTTATGTTTTCTAAGGAATTAAGTAGACCTATGCGAACTTCGATCTAGGGTTACTTTTTGCTACACGAAGGTTGGAAAATCGAGTGTTTAAGGTACGTACAGACTGATCATGGACCTTTGCGAAGGTCAGAAGGAAGCTTTAACTTAGTTATAATAACAAGCCCTATAAGTGTAGTGATCTGCATGAAGGTAAATCCAAGTCACTGGAAGACATCACAATCATCTATGGATGTAGAAACTTGGTTCTTGCATCCCCCAATACTACTTCGGGTGAGACTGCAGCCTGCGCTACATGGGTTGTTTTCGAAAGGGCCAACAGTGTAGGGTTTTGTTATTTGGCAGAACTAATTCTGAACCTGGGTTAGGACCCCCTAATCCAACAAATGGTTATGTTGCCCAGATCGGGATCTGCTTAAAGAGATGTGTGATGTCGCATCATTGGAATTCGACTAAGAAATAGAATGAAAAGTTATTAGATCAGAAAATTCATGAGTTCACAGCTAAAGAAAACAAGAATCCGCATCTTTCGAAGGAGGATTGGTTAAATAGATATATGTATATAGAGATACACTAAATCTTTTTATGAACCTTCCCAATTGAACTATACAAGTGGTTAGCTAAACTGACAAACAATCAAGGAAGGTGGAAGCTCGATAGTCCTATAGTGTGGACTCCAGAATTGGTGAAATTACTAGAAGCCTCTGAAAACAAGATCACACAGGTTGTTGATCATTGGCTTGATCAAATTTTGGGAAGATTTGTTACGGAGTTTGCAGTTGACACCTCGTTCATCTATAGCGAAGCAGAGCGCAGATTCTTGAAGGGACCGCTAGGCAATTATTTAAGGTCATTTTATACTTGGATTAAAATTATATTATGTGAGAAGTGAGTAATGTCATTACCTTGACGTTCAAAGCTATGTGAAGTGGAAGATTCTTTAGAAATCGCGTAGAATTAGGACTAGAGTATAGCCCATTGATTGGATCTCCTTCAAGCGATGACGAAGGGGCAGTGTAGACTATGCCACGAAGTGTTGTTCATCTAATAACTCAGGGTATTCCTAGAACACATCATCCATCCACTCCACCTCCACCCTCACCGCCACCGCATACACCTTCACCTACACCTCCACCTCCACCGCCTCCATTCAACATGGCGAGCACAATGAAGATACCAATTTTCAATGGCATAGGTAGTGAAGATCCAAAGCAGTTCTGGTTTGTTGCGAACATTGTATGGATATCATAGAAAATCATCGATGATAATATAAATAAGGCGTAGTTGGTTACCACCTTGCAAGATCACGTGCTAACCTAGTACAATAAGTATTGTGCTTAAAATCCTCATGCATTTCTAGGAGAAACTCAGACAACTTTGAACAAAGAGTTCAATAAGCCTAAATCTTAGGCGTAGTCGATAATTGAATTTAAAGAGATCATGATGAAGATTGAGGAGACACCTTAGGACTTTGATCAAAGGTTGAAGTGCCAAATGAGATAGGCTAACATGAAAATCTCAGATAGCCAGCATCGCGACTGGTTCATTGCATCACTTTTGTCTCATTTGAAAATTTCTCTATCACAGCAAAAGATAGCATCACAGGAAGAATCCTTGGACATCGCGATGAGGCTGCATGTATCACCTATTTCGGATACTAACCTAGGGGTACAACAAATCCACTCGCAGTTAGGAAGCCTGCACCTAGAATTACAAAGTTTAAAGAAATAAAAGGAGACTAAGACAGAAGTGCACACATAGGTTTTGTGTTTGAAGTACAAAGGCCACTACACGATAAAGATTATTGTCCTCTGTACGCGAATTATATTATAGGAGGGGGGCCAATTCCCTTGAAGCCAGAAGCCCCAACAAGGCCAAGCATGGGAGCTGTGCTATGGTGCGCTATTTGTCAAATCACTGGGAAACATGTGATGGATAACTTCCAATTGCTCCAGAAGTTCGTTCAGACATCTCAGCAGTTGTTTTGTAATTTCTACAAATCCGTGGGCCACGATGAGCACCACTATTGAAGCTATGAGATGATGATGGAAATAACCCCTAATTACCATATGCATGAAGAGACTCAGCCTCCATTTCAAGGTGCCAGAGGAGCGCGTGGAGGTTTTCGGGGATGAGGGTGAGACTGAGGAGGAGGACTTGGTAGAGGTCACGTCATATTATCCGCTACAACTGTCGACAACTGGGACACTTCGTGCAAGATTGTACAAATCCTACACACCCTTCGTGTCAATACTGCAGATAGTTCAACCATGCCATAGAAGAATGTCCAATGTTGATAGCTAAGATGTAAGAGAAGAAACCATAGCCTCAAATTCGTACACAGAATTTACAAATGTTGAGGGTTAATCCCCACAAGGAGGATCAGGGCATTAATGTTGTACCAAGTAGTGGTATCTTGACTAGCGCCAATAAGGGTAAGAAGCCTGAAGAAGATGGATAGGTCTGCAAAGCTTTGGAGAAAGAAGTCAGCTTTGATCTTAATCGTACTAAGGAAACATTCATGGAAGCCAAGAAGAGCTTCACTGAGGCCTCCACCATAGAAACCTAGGACAAGATGCAAGAAACCAATGTTCCATGAGAGGTTGATTCGTCCGTACTCACTACCTTGTTGGAAACCTCCATAAGGTTACTGCGTGATAGGAAGGTTGTGGAAGCCTTACAAGACCTAATAGACAAGTGTGCCAATAATGTAAAGACTCCTTCGAAGCAACACGAGGTTAGAAAAACCGGTAAGCACAAGGCACGAATAGGGTGAGAGATGAGCTAACATCACAGATAGGTGATTATGAAATGGACTAGGTCATTTTGGATTTGGGGTCCGATGCGAATGTTCTACCAAAACAAACATGGGAAAGGATGGGGTGACTTGTGCTATAGTGGTCCCGAATTCAGCTCAGGATGGTGAATCAGCAGAAGATCATCCCCATGGGATGCTTATATGGAGTAACGCTTGATATTGATGGTACAAGTGTAGTAGCAAACTTTGAAGTTATAGAAATTTTCGATGACAGAAGTGCCTACCCCGTGCTCCTGGGAATCGACTGGGCTATTGATATGAATGGGGTCATTAATATGAAGAAGAGGACAATGTCATTTGAAAGAAAGTTGCTTAGGGTTATAGTGCAACTGGATCCTGCAGAAGGGGCGCGCTATACTGAACCAGTCCATGATTATGTGGAAAGTGACGATGAGCTAGATCAAATCTACAAGATAACAACGTGAGATTAGGATTGCATCAATCAAATGGAAGATGGAAGGATTGTATGGGACCAGGAGAGTTCCTGCATTTCTGATTTAGATGAGGAATTAGAACATTGGCAAAACTGCTTACATGAAGTGTCTACATTACGATGCCATATGATGATGAATTCGATGCATTGTGTTTCGTCAGAGGTAAGAAATTTACCTTATTATGATGGTTTGACTAATGTAGCTATGTTTTAAGATGAATCTGAGTGTGAATTCCCTAAGGACCACTGCTTCCAAGAATTGGAATTGGAACTGGGCGCTATGCCCGCACAATGGTGGGGTACGCATACGAATAGTTTTGCTAGATGGAAAGATTATAGGAGAATTTTGAAGCTACAGTTTGGGCATGCTAATACCAGAATGACTGAGCAATACAATGGAAGGGACGATCTGCATGATCACTTAGAAAAATGGAATAAGGTACAGGGGATAGAACCGTAGCCAGAATGGGTAAACATACTCTGTCATACCTTGGATACAATCCCCATGAATTGGTACCTTGAAACATAGTTCCGCCATGGTACTGCAGTATGGGATATATTGAAGGAGGGATTCTTATTGACTTTCAGCTTAGAGGATGGATTTCCAAGCATCGATGAAGCACTTAAAAAAATTAAAGTAATTATCTTCAGAACACTGAAGGAACCTATGGAAAGGACCCAACTAGATTGGAGCACCCATCTGCACCATGCATTGGAATGCTATAATGTGACCACTAAAGAGAAGGAAGAAGACCTGAGGAATATCAATATTTCAGAGATAGAAGGGCATAGAAAACTTGAAGGCCCACAAGTGGAGAACCCAAACATCTCCACACCTTTGAAAACAAGACAAGTAAACATTGGTACTAAAGAAGAACCAAAGTTTGCGAATATCAGAGATTATTGGGGTGATGCTACAGTAGATGAAGTTGTTGAATTACTTCATGAATACCAGGATCTCTTCCCCACTAGGTTTTTGGATTTAAAGGGAATTGGTGATTTGGGTGTTATGAATATCACATCAAAGCCAGATGCAAAGCCTGTTAAATAGAGGCCTTATCGCCTTAATCTTAAGTATAAGGAGAAGGTTCACCAAGAACTGGATAAAATACTGGAGGCAGGCATTATAAAACCCGTTGAAGAGTCTGATTGGGTGGGCTCGATGGTGATCCAAGAGAAGAAGGAAAAGGGTGAAATAAGGATTTGTGTAGATTTGCAGAAGCTTAATAACGCATGTGTTCACAATCCATTTCCGACATCATTTACAGATGAAGTGTTAGACACTGTTGAAGGGTAGGATGCCTATTCCTTTACTAATGGGTTTTCTGGGTATCATCAAATTAGGATTGCCCCAGAGGATAGAAGAAAAACCATCTTCACAACAGAGTGGGGTTGCTTTCAGTACATTGTTATTATGTTTGGATTAAGGAACGTACCTGCAATATTTTCCTACGTAGTCATAGTGGCGTTCAAAGAATTCATTCACAAGTTCTTGGAAGTGTACTTTGATGACTAGATGGTGTTTGGCTTGGTGAGGTGCCATGTAGCATGTCTGTGCCTTATGTTGGATACATGTCAAAGATACCAGATAGCACTGAATTTGAAAAAATGTATATTCTGTGTTCCTTTTGGGATCTTGTTGGGTCATGTTGTGTGCAAGCAAGGATTGATGGTAGATCCTGCAAAGATTGTGGTGATTGTGAACTTGGAGGCCCCTTGTAACGTCATGCAGTTGCACACGACACTGGGACACATGGGATACTATAGAAAATTCATCAAATCTTACGCTCAAATTACCATGCACATGGAAAATATACTAAAGGGGGATGCGACATTCTATTGGGATGAAGAATGTTAGCGCAACTTAGATGTGTTGAAAGAAAAGATGGTAACTGCACCAATATTACTATTTCCTAATTAGAAAAAGGAGTTTCATGTACATGTGGATGCCTCTTGCATTATGCTGGGTGCAATGCTAACTTAGGCAAGTGAAGCAGAAATGGAACACCCTATAGCCTTTCCAAGAAGGAAGTTATCAAAGGATGAGAAAAATTATTCAACGACTAAGCGCGAAGGGTTTTCCATGGTCTATGCACTGCAACACTTCAAGCACTATATGTTGGGGGGGAACTTCAAGATGTATACAAATCATTCTGCCTTAAATACCTGGTTAACAAGTTTTTGTTGGGGGGGAATATTTGTAGATGGTTGTTATTATTTTAGGAGTATAACTTTGAAATCATTATGAAGCTAGGGAGGTTGAATGCTGGACCTGACCATCTATCACGAATTGAAGCAGGTGAAGAACCCAGTAATTTGGAGGAAGGGTTGCTTGATGTACAACTCTTTTCTGTACATGTAGTTGATAACCATTTTTTTGATATTATTCACTTATTAATTACTAGAATGGTGCTTGAAGGATATACAAATGAGAAGAAGAAAGAATTAGTCATACGTGCAACCAATTTTTCGGTCATTGCGGGACATCAGTACAAAATGGGTGCAGATGAAATATTGCAGAGATATGTGTCATACTAGGATGATAGTATCCTCACTAAGGCTCATGGAGGAGTTGTGGGAGGCCATTATGCAGGAAAAGAAACCACACAAAAGATTTTGTGCTCAGGGTTATGGTGGCCAACATTGCACAAGGATTCCAAAGCACACTGTAAGGCATCTGATGCATGTCAAAGGACTGGAAAACCATCACGAAGGGATGAGCTACCGCTACATCCTTAGGTATCTTTGCGGGCGTTCGAGAAGTGGGCGATTTATTTTATTTGGTCAATTTATCCCCCTGGGAAGAAAACGGGCGTGCGCTACATTATCAATGTGATAGAATATCTAACCAGGTGGGCGGAAGCACAACTAGTAAAGGATTGTACGGGGGTTACACTAGCAAATTTCTTTTTTGAACATGTCTTAACAAAGTTTGGATGCCCAAAGGTTTTGATGAGTGACAGGGGTATGCACTTTCTGAATGAAACAATTAACATGCTGACAGAGGAATTCCAAGTCTACCATTAGAAGAGTACACCATATCACCTGGAGGAAAATGGGATAGTCGAAGATTTTAACAAAATTTTGGAGAAAATGCTAACAAAGATTTGTAATGCATAGCGGAATGATTGGGATTTTCACGTACCTGCAGTGCTATGCGCCTATAGGACAACCTATAAGAAGCTGATAAGACAAACGTCATTTAGATTAGTCTATGTGGTTGAGGTAGTAATGCCTATGGAATACATTATGCTGAGTCTATGCATAACAACTTTGACGAATATGGCGTATCACGAGGCCTTAAAAGAATGGCTTATGCAACTCATGGAGCTAGAGGAGGACCGATTTTTGGAAATATTCCACCAACAAGTACAAAATAAATGCGAAAAAGCATGGCATGATCGCCATATCAAGCTTCGCACATTAAAGGTAAATGATCTTGTGTTGTTATATAATGTTAGGTGCATTAAATTTCTGGGTGAATTCCACATGCATTGGCTAGGACCATATATTGTCAAGGAAATTATAGATGGTGGCGTAGTTCAGCTCGCGAAGCTGAATAGAGATCCATTCCCGGGAAAAGTGAATGGGAGAAGGTTGAAGCCGTATACAGGGGATACTACGCAACGACTATACGACAACAGGACAATATTAGTGCTCCAGGTAGTTGCAAGGGAGTGCATGACTATAAACTACACTGCTCGGTTTGAAGGATAAGGTAGTGAGTAGGCTGCTTGAAGATTGATGAGGATGAACTAGATGAAGCTGTGCTTAGCATGCTACGTGAGAGGGAAAGGTACCGTGCAGTTGAATAGGAAAATGACAGTTGGAGCTACTATTCATGATGGGACGACTAGAAAGTGGTTAAGAGGAGTAGGGAGGTGGAAATTAAGGAAAAAATATTTGAAGATCTGCCACCAAAGAAACATTTATTATTAGAATTTGGGGGGAATGGTCAGATTTGAATTCAAATCCCCCTATAAATTAAGTATGCTGGTTCAGCAGAGAACACTTTGCATTTCTAGAATCGTTGGAGCCTTTTATTGTCTAATGCATATGAGTCAAGTGTTCTGCAAGGAATTTCTACTATGCCCCTCATTTGTGAACTTTTCAGAAGCAACTCGAGAGCTATTCATTGAATGAATGTTTGGCACTAACCTCATCCAAGCTATGAGTTCAGGTGCTGATGATTCTGATGCTCCAGGACCATAAGTTACTAGTATGGAAGCTCTAGCCTCTATTCCTACGATGCCAAGATCACCTCGGTTGAAGCCCACCACTGCAAAAGAAAAACAACCCGCTATAAAGGTGAAGTCCTCCGCAAAGGACAAAGAAAAGAAGCTCGTGCTAGTGCGAATGTCACTGAGAAAGAATCTGGAGGTGCAGCAAAAGGAGCCAAAGGGTAAAGAGCCAGAGTAGGTAGTGGACCTAGAAGAAGAAGAATTCCATGGTATCGAGGATGTTGACACTGAGGGGGTGGAGCCTATGACGAGGATGCCTGAGTATATTGCTTCGTAGAAGGGAAAAACTAAAGTAACGAAGGATCCTGATTCAGAGAAATTTGTAATTTAAACACCTTTACTACCTGAGAAGGTCACGTTCAAAGGTCCTCGGTTAAAGCACATTCCATTGCTTATGATGGATGATTGGGACCTGGTGGACCATGCAAAGTTTCCGCACTTGCAACCTCTCAAGTATATGTAGAAGATTTACTATGATGACATGGGGATTACAATGTTGGAGCCCATGAAGTGGGTCCACAATGTTGAGCAGTTAGGATTGCTCAATCTATTGTTAGTGCCACATTATCACCGCTCCAACATCAACACAATATGTGTAGGCCATCTCCTCGTGTTGGTGCATGATTGGTGCCTATGGATAGGTGAGCCTATCCCCATCATAGACATGTTGATCCATAGGATAACAAGGTTTCCTTACAAAGGGGAGAACCCTACCAAAGAGTTTGGAGGAAAAACCAGAGAAAAAGAGTTGTCAGATAGGATGAAGAAAGAATTTATTCTAACCAAAACGTCATGAGGATACTCTATCATGACCATCTTACCTGGCAGTATAGTTGGCTGCCCAAATTGTAGCTAGAAAGTTAATGAGAAAATGTCGTGCGAATGAAGTTCCAACGTCGATCATCTCACTGGAAACTTAGTGCACGAAGGGTGTACAATACAACTGGGCCAAGTATATCTATCAGGAGTTCCTCGTGAACTACTGACAGGCCTAACAGGAGAGAAGGTCATTTCATTTTGCATGGTTGTTGTTGTCGATCATTCTAGATGCTTGGAAGTTGTCATAGGATAGCCAATTTCCTCCACACAAAGAATACTTGCCCAAGGTAGCGTGATTTGCCTCGTTGTGGGCCACAAAAGATATAGAGCGTATTAAGGAAACAAATATCTCTTGGGTTTTGATGGATATGGACCTTCACATGGCGGTTAAATAGTGGCCACAGTTGTCTCCCATGTTGTTTTCATAGTTATTGGCCTATGCGGAATTCAAATCTGATTTCCATAGCGTCTTGATCAAAGCGCACAAAGACCTTGAGCAGAAATGGCACCAGTTGCCTTATATGGTGATGGACACAAATATACAGGAAGTTGTGGGGCTTTGGCCTCTGAAATAGTGCACACCTATAGAATTAGATGCAGGAACAAGTGCAGGCACAGAAATCTCTGCGGCACAAAAGCATAAGGATGGAGCTCGAAAGGTTGCCCACGCACTAACAGAACAAAAGAAGAAGGAAGTTTCTAAGGCAACTATAGAGAAGGCTCAAATCAAAAAAGAGTGCGCTGCTAAAGTGCAGGTGGAAAAGGAGCAGTAGGAGTCGTAGGAGGGCGACAAATTGGCTTAACCCGAAACTAAAGAACAAGCGCTGTCAGACCAGGGTGAAGGTGGTGACGAGGGGTAGAGCACCCCATTCATTCTGAAGAAATGAGGGAAAGAACAGACATGTGGCCAATCAAAGAAACATAAGTGTGAAAAGCAAACACATTTGGATCCCATGGTGGTGACAGAAGGAAATCTCAATGAGATCGATGACAAGATCCAAGACACAACGATAGAGGTGCTGCAACAATTTGAGCAACAATACATGTAGATGCTGGTGAGAATCCAAAAGGATCTACGTGAGCTACAGATTAGGTGAACAAGATTCATATGAATGTCAGAAAGGAAAGTGGTGCACAAACAAGCCTAACATAGGGCTGTAGTACTCTCACGGAGATTGAATGGCATGTGGATCTCAGAGTCTTTCCTTTGCTAGAGGGATTGGTCCACGTGGTGTCGGATGAGGATCGCGTGGTGCTTCACATAGTGAAAGATATGGGACTGAACCTTTCCAATCTATCGCTTGAGTCTCTTCATGTGCTACATCGTAGGGTCTTCGATGAGCTAAATATTAGAGAATAACATGCACTCACTATGGTCAGTGAGTTTAAATTCAACAACGAGTAGCTCTTCACAGAAAAAACTCAGGTATTAAAGGAACATGAGGAGTAGTGGAGACAATAGCAGAATGTGATCACATCAATTTAGCAGGCTTGTAATTCTGTGCCTCAGCTCATAATAGCCAAAGATGTAGAGGCCTCTGCTAAAGTGAGAAAATTGGCTACTGGAGTGCGTGTGTCAAAAGAAAAGGTTGATAATATGACTTTTGATCTTCAGATGCAAATATTTGAGCTGTAGTTGAAGTTGCATCCGACCACACCGCTGAAGGTTTAAGAACAAAGAGGTGCGGTGATAAAAGAATCCATGGCTAAGCTAGATGTCGCAGTTCAAGGTTACGACTAGCTCTTCATTCAGGTAATGGGCCTTTGGGATACACTATAGGAGGATCCTATGTTGTAGTAGTTAGACACAGAAATTAGGGAAGTGTAGAAGTAGTACGATGAGATCAATACGGTCACGCGAACGTTGGCACCAGTCTGGCGCTTCGTGCACTTGTAAGAAGGAAAGACAAAATTGATATAGATCCAAGAGTTGCAAAAAAATAATTCCTTTCTCAGAGCCCATCTTGAGCCTTGGACAGAGGAAGCATGCCAGTTTTCACATAACATTCATGAGAAGCTGAAGGCAATGCATCAGACACAGAGGACTACGCAGCTAGTTAGAGAGGGGCCAACCATAGAGAAACTGGCCTAAGAGGTACAATAAGAAGCAGAATAAAGTACCGTGGAGCTTTAGGCACTGACTAAGGCATTCAGCGAACTCCACCAGAAAGTGGAACAACCAGCTCAGTGACTCAAGGGCGAGTCATGATCTTTGTGCTGGGGGCCCATTATGATGGGGTTCCTAGGGGTAAAACTAAATTAGACTCAGTCATTTTTGTAAAGAATTTTGTAAAGGGAGTAAAGTCTCCATGATATTTGGATGCAGAGTGCATAGATGAATAAGAGTCAAAGGGGCTTAGCCCCATGTTTTGGGTAAATTTTTGAGTCAGTTTTAATATTCACCCATGGTCTGCGGACCATGGGTTTGTATTGAAAAGTCTATAAATAGTTGAGTCTTAGCAAGTCCTAGAAGTATGTTTTGATAGAGAATTGGGTACATTGAAGAGTTTTGTTGTCTTGGGCAAGAGGTAAGGTAGGAAGGATCTACTTCCTGTGCTTAGGTAGAGAAGGGAAGGCTCCTACAACTAAGTGTGCAGGAGGCTTGGGTAGAGTCACCAGCTGAGTGCATGGACCCTTACAGCCGCATGCAAAGGGTAAGAAGAGTTTGTAATTAGTAATTTGAAGATCAATAATGACAGTTTTCCAAAGAATTACTGAGTATTTCGTTTGTATCTATTTATATTATATGCTTCTGATAGATGACATGTTTTATGATATAATGGCTGAATGCTACGCGAATGTCTTGAATCTATCTTAATAATGTATGAAATGACTTCTTAGCCACTTCCTTGAAGTTACAAGCCTTTTCTCTTATGTTTTCTAATGAATTAAGTAGATCTACGACAATTCCAATCTACTGTTACTTTTTGATGCCCGAAGGTTCATAAATTGATTGTTTAAGGTCCGCAAATACTGATCATGGACCTTCACGAAGGTCAGAAGGTAGCTTTAAATTAGTTATAGTAACAAGCCCTAGAAGTGTAGTTATTTGTGCAAAGGTAGATCCAAGGAAATGGAATACATCACAATTGTCTCTGGATGTGGAAACTTGGTTCTTACATCCCCCAATACTACTTCAGGTGAGATCCTAGCCTGTGCTACATGGGTTGTTGTCGAAAGAGCGAACAGTGTAGGGTTTTGTTGGTTGGCACAACTAACTTTGAACTTGAGTTAGGACCCTCTAAGATAACACCTCGATAGATCTAGCATCACGACACAACTTGGCATTATGCCCCTCCAAACCCTCGAATCCCTGGATTTTCCCATGAACTTAATACATCATTCATAGGATCCACCTAGATAACTAGTCCACTCTTGCAATTTTATGTGTCCAACACTACGAGGTGAAGGAAATACAACACATCACCCATATAGGCCTCCATTAGGGCATGTGCCCCTTTCCAATCTAGGATCATGGGTGCCAAGATCTAGCCCATTTCTCATCTAGGCCTCCACTAGGGTGTACACCCATTTCCAGCCACGAATACTAGATGTTATACAACAAAATGACCTCCTCATCAGCTCAAATGGGAAAGACATGATGGATGAAGCAATGACCAAGTTCATTTTTAGTCAATTTAGTGTCCTAAATTGCTTGCATGAATTATCAACTGAGGTTTGTAGATTGATGAAGTGTGGTGCACTATATGTGCTTAGTTAACTTTTCTCTTACTTCATTGTTTTGTATTTTTATGTTTGTTTGGGGGCTTTTGTTCTTTGATGTCTAAGAATATACAATCTATGAGAGATTTACATGGATCTAATGAGTTTTTAAAGGAAGGATAGGTTCCTAAGTTAGTCTAATCTCCTAAAAATGGACCAAGAATCATTTTTAACTAGTTAAGACCTAATAAGAGAAACACAACATCTATCTTATCTACCATTTAGTCCTAATCCATGGATCTAATTCTTAAAACCAAAAGTAATACTGATGTAAAAGGTAATTCAATAATTGCATTCATTTATCCATTCAACCATTCAATTTTGGAACATGATAGAATCAATCTCCTTGAAATGATTTTTTGGAATGTCAAGTGATGCAACTAAGTAATGACCTGAAAACAGAAAAGTAAAGATGACAGTTTGTAAAACTAACAATGTGTTGAGTAAGCTCAATCACTGCATGAATTAGATATTCAACCAATTAAGTTAGAATTGTCATAATTTTGAAATGGTTTTGAGAACATCTATTAAATAGCTAATAGACAGTTCTATGTTGACAAAATGAGTAATCAAAATAGTAAGAAGCTAAGAAACTGTGTATTCTCATTACTTAATTTTTCATTCAATCATTTCTCGTACAATATCTCAGAAGAATAAGACTTGCACAGTTGTGATTTTTATCCTTACACTATTGGTTACAAATTGAAATGAAACAAAAACTAGAGAAAACGAACTTGTAGAGAACAAAGTAATAGAAATTAAAATGAAAACAACAAGTGAAAAACCTCCTTTAGTGCAGGGGCCCTTTGCAACTAATGTGGCTGGATAACAACTAATTAAAGATGCACTTTTAAACCACCATTGACAAAATAGATTTCGTATTATCAACAAAATGAAGTCTGAGCAAAGTTTTCAACAAAAGCCTATAATCCCTTCTAGCTTTTAACTCCTTCTCGGTCTCATTTAACCGATATCTATATAAAAACACATAACTATCTAAGAGAAAATCTTGTTACAAGTGGCTTGATCCAAATCTATCATGACTATTTATAAGAACACATGATACAAGTGGCTTAAGTCAAATTGTAATGAGACTGTTAAACTTCTGATCAGCTACAGGTGGCCTAATCTGCATTAACTCCTCCACTTCTGAGCAGCTACAAGTGGCTTAATCCGCATTAACCCTTCAATAGAACTGTTAGACTCTTGATTAGCTACAAAAGAGAAAATCAAGAGTCCTACTGCTACTAGATAACGTATTTGACTCCATCTTTGACCATGATTTTAGGCATGCTTTTCTGTCGATCTGCACCGAGTGAGTAGGATAGAATCCATGTGGAGATGGTTTTGGAGATGCCCATGTGGTCCAGTTCTTCATTTGACACTTGTAACCTGCCAAACCATGAGAGTAGTTACGGAACCCACAGTTAGCTACAAAATACACTGCGTTTTGTAGCTAATTTGCAAAAATCTATTAAAATAGCAAGAACATGAAAATATAATATGGTGATCATTTTAATGCTTTCCTAAGACAAAATCTAGCATTTATCATTGATTGGATCTGTAGTCTTGTGAGAAATAAAGAGAAAAAGGTGAGAACAAATGTCAAGGGGAAGGTAGTTGTGAGGTTCAACATACCCCCACATGCTAGGCTAGATCTGTTTCTTCAACTTGTCCTGACGATGAACCACACTGGTTGGTTCGAAACGCGTCGGTAAAGGTCTTTTGATATGTGATTTACGTCGAAATTCTTCTTACAAAAATCATTGCATGTCCTCATGCAATTTGCCAAAAATGTGAGTTCTTCTTCTCTAATGCATTTGATCAGACACTTCTGCTAGTACATCCAATTTTCTTCTCTTTCTCTTCTTTGAAGTGACTGTCATTCTAGGTTTCTTCATAAGAAGCCTGTATTTGAGGTTGATGACTGTTCTGTTCAGACTTCTATTCCTTCTTTTCAACTTCTTATTTTTTTTATACCACAGTGCTAGATGCAGAATGGTATTATCATGATAACCTTGTCCAATTTACTTTGTTCCTTCAAGGTTCCAATATCTCTAATTCATAAATTTCCTGTTTGAGAGAGTCAATTAGAGGTTCTTATGGATTGACAGAGGGTTCTGTTCAATATCTCTAATTCATAAATTCCCTATTTGAGAAAGTCAATTTAGAGGTTCTTGTGGATTGATAGAGGGTTCTTGATTCATTGAGGCACTTTTATTCTCCATTGATTCTATATAATCATATTTTTGTTGTTGTACGAAGTCTATGCCTGGAGATATTCTACTTGGGCTACCTTCAAAATGATGGTCAGGAGAATTTTGAGGATTGTGTGCAAAAGAGATGTTAAAAGGAGAAGTTTCTAGGGTTTCATGGGTTTATCACAATAAATGCATATCAATTGTTGAAAAAAGGATGAAGATGGGTGACAATGTAAGGAAAAGATAAGCATATTTGGTACCCAACATATCCCCCCAACTAGCCTTCTACATGCCCTCATGCAGCTCACTGCTTTCGCAAGTCTAGGTTAGAATGGCTGTGATCCTCGTGGAGCTGGGCGAGATTATATTCTTCTGCCATATCTGTTCTTGGAACCTTGTATCCTTCTAAGAGAATAAGTTCCTTCCACCAATCATCTAGTACATTATATGATGGGGTATAATTCTCTGCTAGTAACCAAATGACAAGGAACCTGAACCGGAGTCCCATCCACTAGACCCTTTATGTTAGGACGCATGCGACATATCTTGGCACCCGACTTCATGCTCGTAAAAAATTTGGTGCTCCAAAAGGTTCCCTGTTCCGGATAGATGTAGGTAACATCATCCACCTTTTCGGACAACTATCAAGGGCCTCATCTTGAAATGTGACTATTTGTTTGACACAAAGATCAATGCACCACTTCTGTGTCCTCAACATCTGTTCTCTATTTCCATCAATCACTAAAAGGGTGGTGTGCTTATTGTACATAGTTACAAACCATTCGTGCTCTCCTCTCATCATAAGAGGCTTCGTGTTTTGATTTGACTCAAATGTATTAGAAGCCTTCTGCCAGTTTATCTAGTTGAGATTTTAGGAGGTGAGAGCCCTTAAATGAATGTTCCCCACATATGGGACCAAGTTAAATTCTTTGTCATCGCGCAGGAAGTATCCATGCAGATAGAGCTCAGACATCAAATGTTGGTTTACTAAGTCATGTATTCTCAATATACAGAGGAACTGTATAGAGAACTTGATCTCATGAATAACCTCCTTCTTAATGTTTTCCAAACAGAAGAAAAGAAATTGATCATGCAAGAACAAGGCATAGCTAGAAGCAAGATGTTGGAAATAATACTGAGAGGGGGGGTGAATCAATATTAGTCAGATCAATAACTTTTTCTTTTCATACTCTGATTTATATACGCTACTTCAATGAAGGTAAGTTGTGTGTACACGCAACTATATTTAAGGAAACCAACGTATATCAAATAAAATTATGATTCAGTTAATTCATCATATGTTGATCTTTAATCAGTGCATCAGTACTTCATTAACCATATAAACAGTAACCATGTACAACAATAACAGAAAAAACCATCACACATAAGAAACACACATGAACACTAATATTTAAGGTTGAAACCCAATGTGGGACAAAAATCACCTTCTACTATTTTATTTTAATATAAGAAAAACCTATTTACAATCTTGTACTGGTGCAGACTCATACCAATACACAGGCACACACCTGCAGAAGGCTACAACATTCTCTCATTCTCCAGCTTCTACTGGAAGGGAGCTACAACCCCTAGCTCTTGTACTAGTTGATTCATTTACTAGTACGTAGGTGCTGACCTACAGAAGTCTCCAACATTTAATCATTTTCTAGCTACTGCTGGAAGGGAGCTCCAACCCCCTGGCTCTTGTACTAGCCGACCCATTTACTAGTACGTAGGCACCGGCCTATAGAAGGCTCAACCTTCACTCATTTTCTAGCTACTATTGGAAGGGAGCTCCAACCCCATGGCTCTTGTACTGGCCGTTATGTTTACCAGTATGTAGGCGCCAGCCTGCAGAAGGCTACAACCTTCTCTCTTCCTCTAGGGACCACATTTCATAAATTTTCACACTGGATACTCCTGGTACACAATACTACAATATGAAGGCCACATTTCATAAAATTTTCATAGTAGACCCATTAGTAACATTGAAGCTCAAAATTGATCACCATGCAATACAACCATCAAATACATCTACATAGACCAATCATTGAAACCCAATCAAGCTCTATTATAACTGAAACCTAATCATCAATATTTGATATAACTAAAACAATCAATCACTGAAACCTATGAACCTCTGACACAACTAAATCAAACAATCACTAAACCTCTGACAGAAATGAATCAATCATTCATTCAAACTTAATCAAATTCAACCAATCAACTAGAACAAACAGATCACTATAACCAGTACAAAGATCTAAACCTAGAACACTACATCAATAACCAGGACTAGCTATAACTGTTAGCACTCCAAGAAACTATCCTAAGCTGTAGATCGGAGATGCCTGGTAAGATATAATCTTCAATATTGTTCTCTGAAATATTGGAATAAATGTTGGTTTGGATCAAGCCAGATAACCATTTCAACTATGTTTTTACTCAAGACATGCATGAACACCCCCAGTAACACAAGGCTTTAGTCTGCAAATGCTCAATAGTTTATAGATTTAATGGATAGATGGAGAACATTGACAATAATAGCAGACTACATATGTGAACACATTTGAATGGTAGCTACAGGCAATCAAAGAAACTTGAAAATCTAATTTATCAATGCAGAGATAAGATGACAGTTATCTAGCATTATATATAGAAGAAACATGAACAACCTGTTCAAGTGCAAGCTTAGAACAGAAGAGAAAATGAACATTGAACAAATAACAACAAAATAAGCTTGTATTTCTGATGGATGAAGATGAGAAGCTTGAGTAGCAAAGTCTCATTAGTCTCCAGAAGTTGAACCCTTGTTACATTTAGTTTTTAGCTATTTATAACCCGTTTACAATGTTCCTGAGCTCTCTAGAAGGCTCAGAGTCTTAATCTTCCTGATCCATTCCCTAATTGTTTGACTCCCTCTACCAGCAAGCATGGCTCGGTGGTTTCTTCTTCTAACAGAAGACTAACCATATTAAGATATTTTAGGCTGTGTTGGTAGGGAGATCTCTCATGCTAGATATGCTCCACAATTGATTTTGTTGGTTTGCTGAGCTATGTTGTCGATGCCCATGATTGCTTCTCAGCCTCTATCTCCCAGAAGTTATTTCCTGGCCTTTATTTATGTGATAGAATGGGTCTTTGGGCCTCTGTTATCTTCTAAATGTAAATGGGGACTGCTTTCTATTATAACAGAGAAATGATGCAACTGTGAGAAATCCTGCAAAACCTTCGACCTTTCAGACTTGAAAATTCCTTAAACATGGCATATATATTTATCATGTTCGCCCCTTGGGTCATTGTCACCTATCGCAGATGGCCTAGTCTCGTGTTTCCCTTGTATTTCATTGCAACAACGAAACTACACAAAAACATTGAAAAAGGCCTTCCTGTGGATCTGAACATTTATCAAGTACAGTATATAATTCTGTCGGGTCCTACCCATCGGGTCACACACATGCCTGTGTCAAGGCCCTGTCTCTTGGTTTCTGCCAATAGCGATATAGCGATGCGATGTGGGTCGTTGATCCGCGCGCACGATCGATGGTCCACATTACATCACTGATCACAATCGCAATGCCCCTTTGTATCTCGTTTATAAGGAAATCACATAAAAAATGCATGAAAAATGCCTTGGCGTGGACTTGAAATATTATGGAATATCATTCACCATGTTATTAGGTCCGACCTTATCGCATCGCACATAGGAATCCGTAAAGGCCCTACCCCTTGGTCTTCTCGATCTATGATCCACCGATGTGGGTTTGGACCGTCGATTTGCACACGTGATCGATGGTCCATGTTTAATCCCCGATCACAATCACTCCTTCGCCCTGGTCTGTGCTAATAATGTTGATTCGCCTCCGCCGCTTGCGACCTACTGATCCGATCATTAGCGATCGCTGATCGATAATGTCATGTGTCAGCCCTTTGGTCTTTTTCGATAGTGATATAGTCATGCGATGTGGGTCATTGATCTGTGTGCACAATCAATGGTTGTTGTTTAATAGCCAATTTCCATTGCTTGCCTGTGCCGATTGCGATTGGTTGCCTGTGCCGATTGTGATTTGCCGCTTAGATCTAGGCCATTGATCGGCCATGTCTTGCACCGATTGCCATTGCTTGCCTATGCTGATTGCGATTTGCCGCTTAGATCTAGGCCGTTGATTGGCCAGATCTAACGGCTGTTGTGATTGGGACTATTTTTCATGGGTTTTCATGGTTTTGGAGTGTTTTTGCTTCTTGATAGTGTATTTTTTCCCTTCCAAGGGCTCTTGGCATGCGATGGTTTTGACTTTGAATGGTCCTTAACAGGGTTTTGAAGACTTCAAGAGCATATATGGATCCGTTGGCATGATTTTAAGAAAATTTGGAGACTTTGGGGCATATTGGGATCCATTATTTGGGCCATTTGCCAACAAGGCTAACATTGTCTACTTCTGGGGGTGAAAGCCTCCCTGTGAGGTTTCAAGAATTGCAGAGCAATGCCTTTACTGTAAAACAAAATTAAATTCTTCCCCTAGTGTTACATTGGGCATGGAGTCTTTTTAGCATAACATAAAAACTGAAAGAAAAACATATGTACAATAATAAGGCTTTAGAGCCTTCAATGAAATAGCAGGAACCGCCCATTTACCGGGCTACCAAAAGGGTCTCCTCCTTCCAAATTGAGCAGTATGAATTTATTTTTGCACTGAAATTGAGTGATGACAAAAGGACCAGTCCATAAGGAGTCAAACTTGCCATGATTACCTCTCTTTTCCTTCAATGCATCCCATTTGAGCACCCAATCACCAACTTGGAAATTGTCCACTTTTGCCTTCCTGTCAAAGGGTCCTTTGATTTTCTTCTAATGGACCTATGACTTCTCAACTAGCTGCTCTATGATCTGCTGTAATTCGACTAGGTTATTCATTCTTCTTACTAAGTCATTCTCTTCATCTTGTTCTTCTTGCAAGAACTTAGCCACATAGAGGATCAACTAGATAGAAAAAACAACATCAATGCCATAAACCAATTTAAATGGAGAGTTTGCTATGGAATTTTTGATGGAAACTCTGCCAGCCCATGGTGCAAACTTCAACTTGGAATCCTAGCTCTTTTTGCTGTCTTCTAACAATTTTTTGATTATCCTTACCAAACTCTTGTATGATGATTCTTCCAGGCCATTGCCTTGAGGATAATATGAGGTAGAAAGCACCACTTTAATGCCCATGGATTCAGCCATCTCAATCAATTCTTTTGCCTTAAAAGCTGCTGCATTATCAATGACTAGTTTGGTTGGGCAACCAAATCTAGTGAAAATATTCTCATTCAAGAACTTTATGACAACTTGATGATTGGAATTCTTAGTGGGTATAGCCTCAATCC
>APFE030744640.1:0-18400 GCA_000404065.3 Pinus taeda
ATCCTTAATTATAAAGGAAAAAACTCAATAAATATTTATGCATACATTTTAGAAGTATTTTTTTTATACAACAAATCCAATAAAACAGTATGGGACTGAGTAGTTTGGGGACAAGTACGAAGTGGTTTTGCAAATGGAAAAATCAACCCCAAAAGCATAATTTTTTAACATGTGGTTTAGAAGTGGTTTTTTGGAAGCTTTTTGCCAATTAACATTTGTGGGCCATAGTTAGTTCCGTAATATCCTATGGCGATGAGCCATTATTTATATAATTTTAAAATTTGAAAAAAAAAAGGGATACATCAAATAGGTTTTGATTATTTTTTGAAATTTATCGAGAGAAATAAATAAATATTTAAAATTCCCAAGTGGCATGGTATGGTAACTTATTAAGAATTATGGCGGTTACTCTATAGCAAAAATAAATAAATATTTAAAATTCCCAAGTGGCATGGTAATTTATTAGAGTTATGGTGGTTATTTATAGGAGAAATAAATAAATATTTAAAATTCCCATGTGGCATGGTAACTTTATGGCGGTTAATTTATAGGAATTTTCTTTACATGAAAAATTCAGAATGCACAAGGTTCGCTAAAGAAAAATTAGGGTGGTAATTTGAATTTGTGTCAAATAAACCATTATAAATAAACACAAAGCTAAAAAAGATAATAATAAGGATACATCAAACTTTATTATCCTATTATTTTTGAAATATGTTAGTTCCTTTCAAACTTTGGATAACAAAAAATTTGCAGGTGTATTTTTCCCTCAATACACAGGGAGTTTCCAATAAGAGGTCAAAAACAAAACTTTGGATAAATTGTCTAGGACATGGAAAACTTTGAATAAAATTTGAGAAATCATAAAATATTTTGGTCAAAGGAGTAATTAATTGATTGTCAGCCATCCATCCATCGCTAATAGTCCAAGGCAGGGACTAATAAGGTGGAGTCATTACACAGAACCATCCACAGACATGAGAGATTGGACATTTGCAAAACCCTCCACTGCCAAAAGCTATCACAGGAGACTTGCTTTCATGCAGTGGAAAAAGACTTCATGCCATTGCGAATGATAGCAAACCGTACACCCACTTCTCAGATCACCAGGCTGCCACCAAGAAGCAGTAGCACTAGGCTCTCACATTAGAAAAAAAGGTCAGCAACAACAAGAAACCATCTGCACATGATATGCCACACCCATTAAACAAAAGTGAAAAAAGAAAGCATGAGGGCCGAGATTCTTCTCTGGGCTTTCTACTGAAACAGAATTCAGTCATTGGCCAAGCATCCAATTTGAAGTCTGACATGGATGAAACAAATTCTAGACTTATAAAACTTGAAGAAGACATGGCATGCATGAGGAACAAAATCAAACTTGAAGAAGACATGGCATGCATGAGGAACAAAATCAATGGTAGCATGAGAGAAAAAGAAAATAATAGTGACAGTGTGACTGCAGAAGATGAGCTACCTTATAAATTAAGGGAGAACTCAGATTTTAAGATATTACATTCAGTTACCAAAGGCAGTGGCTCATCAAATCACTACAAAAACTAAGCCTTGGCCTTTCCAGAAGATCTTCTAACCTCAAACCCACTGAGAATCAAAGCGCTTCAGGAAAATCAAACTGGGCTTGAGATTGGCAAATAAGGGTTGAAGACCAATGTTCTGCATTGGAGTTAGATTCAAGCTCCCTAATCAACCAATCAGACGCAGTAGACAGAGTCATTCAATACCACCTGTTTCTGTTAGCTCAAGCCATAGTGAGATCAATGTTGCTAGAGATAAATCCATGACTAGGAGAAGAAGCCATGAAAGAAGCTGCAGTATTTCCTAGAATTGCATTGTTTCTTTTTGAAGTTCAATGTCACAGGTCAATCTTATTTTGAAATAATAAACAGTTTGACATGAAAATTTGTTCTACATATTTCACATCAAAAATTGTTATCCATATACAATGAAGTACTATATTAACCGGATCTAGATTTAAAAAATGGTTATCCAGATACAATGAAGTACTTTATTAACCAGATTGGTACACTTACATTCTATAATAGATTTTCTCATACTTATCTAAGTTTTATCAGGACAAATATTATTGCTAAAACCTTGGTTATCAAAATCTGCTACCCAAAAACAGCTAACAAGATTATCAAAATCTACAACCTAAAAACAATCAACAAAATTATCAAAACTAAATATTTATGTTTGTATTACCACATCTCTTCCCTAATGAATTAGACATCCATACTGAATTAGACAACTACTCTAAACGCAACTAGATAAAAAGATTTTTAAAATTGTGATACAAAAGTAAATCATTCTACCTGTGTTTTTTTGTTACTTCAATTCTCAAAAGCAAGTAATCATAACATTTTCTTTGGCTGTGGATGAAAGCAAAAATTATCAGATAGATTTGGTATTTTAACACTACAAAGTTCCAAAAGGCACCATATATCACTAACTCCAAAACAAAGTTCAAAACAGACGACTGTGCGTAGTTCTTAGTGTTCCCCTGGCTGAGCATGAAAAGCCATAAAGTTTATGAATTTTGACTTTTATGGCTCACGTTTGTTTGCAGAATTTTGACCATGTCAGCGTGATCTAACATCAAACAAAAAAATTATGATTGCAAAACTGATAAAAAGAGCCAGAATTTCAAAATTCATTTTGAATGTTTACAACAGCGGTGTAATATTTTTTGGCAGACCATGTTGATGACAAAAACCAGATAAACCAATAAAAAGCTCATTCCGCAAGGCGCATAAATAACTTCAGAATGTGCAGAGAATAGAAGTTACAAATAACATCTTCATATAAATGATTGAATGAGGGAAAAAAAACAACAACAACAACTTGAATATATCAAGCTAGAGACAAAATGAATAATGAGATCTGCACTGCCTAACTGTCAAAACTTCATATCAAGTCGCCTTTTACATTGATGGAGCTACATCCAGCTCGCATTGGTTAGCCTAGAAACCCAATTTGGACATTTCATCATCAAAGTTCCAGCTTACATTGGTTAACTTCGAAATCCAATTTGGACATTTCATCATCAAAATTCCAGCTTGCATTGGTTAACTTAGAAACCGAATTTGGACATTTCATCATCAAAATTCCATTCTTCTGGCAAAGGAATATAGGTTCCACTGGTATCAGCGTGTCCAGTTGATTCTAGAAATTGAAGCAATGCAAGGAAAGAATCCATGCCTGGTTCCTCAATTGAATTGGATTTTAAGGTCGCCTGGCTTATTTGGGGCTGCAAAACATTCTTCTCAATCAATGAGCTAGCATTCTGAAGAATGCCTTCAGGAATATCCATTATTGCTTGCCCTGCCACATTTCCCACAATAGTAGTGTTGTTGCCCTCGGAAGTACCAATTCTATTAGCCAAATTGGCCAAACTTGTAGTGCACTTAGCCCAATTTGCCAAATCAGTAGTGCTGAGTGTGGATGATGTAATAACATCATCAACCGCTTGAGGTGAACACCAGTCATCAAAATAACTGCGATTGTTGCCCTCAGAAATACCAATTATATTAGCCCAATTGGCCAAGCCAGTAGTGCTGAGTGCAGATGATGTATGAACATCATCAACAGACTGAACGTTAGACACAAACTCTGATATGTTCATTGATGCCTTGCACCTGATCATGAAATTGTACTAGTGGTGTTTCAACTGGGCTGATATGCATATCCCCTGGTTTTAGTGACTCGCCAGTTCTACTTTGTAAGGGTGGTGTCATGAAGTTCTCAGAATTGATGCCTTGCACCTGATCATGAAATGGTACAAGTGGTGTTTCAACTGAGCCGATAGGCATATACCCTCGTATTGGTGACTCAACAGATCTACTTTGTAAGGGTGAATCAGATTGAAAGATCTGACTGACCCCATTCAAAAATCTTGCACTAGCTTCCACATTGGAATTTCTGCCCTGAGCGTCACTTGAGCTTGCTGAACGTCCTGGCAAGTGTGTGCATTTATATGTCTTCTCACTCTCATATGTCTTCTTAACTTACATTTCTTCCTACTCTTTTTGGGATGAGGCTTTTTGGGAGGTGCCTTATCAGGAAAATTGAGCCTGGCTTTCTTCCCTGTGCGCCTCTTGGCTTCTGCATCATATACTAAAGCAGCTTCTAACGGTGTGTCATAGGTACCAACCCAAACGTTCACGCCTTCGATGGGATCCCTGACTTCTACACCCCATCTTCCCCTGCGTGGTCTTATACCTCTGTATAGGTTCTTCCGCTGCTTCTTGCTATCTGTCTCGTCTGCTCCTTTGATTTCGGAATTTGCAGCAAGACCTCTTTCAAAGAACATTAAATTTAAAAGCATATTATAAACTATATGAATCTAAAACTTAATATGAACATCTCAAAATTGTGAGATAGTTCAACTCACTTTCATGGACGGTAAAAGTATGAACACACAATAATACCTAAAATAATTAAGAGGGGGAGTGTCAAACACCTACTTAGATGTTATATGTGAAAAACAAGCTTCACATTTGGCAGCCGTTGGAATGCGTTTAATTTTAAAACATTAAAAAGGGCAATTGTGTGCAATGCAAATGGATTTGAACAGTGCACTACAGGTTCAGATCAAATGCAGAGATTGTGGATGATGACTTGTGCGCCTTGTTTTAAATGAATAATACACTACAGGCTTAGACTTTATGCAGAGATTGTGGATAAGGACTTGCACGCCTTGTTTTAATCTTACATTGTGGATAAGGACTTGCATGTCTTTTTTTAATCTTGACGAATTGCTTGTCAGCTGGTACCTCCCCCTCGCAGTACTTGATAGGCAAATTGGGCTCTCTCAAATCTATGGTGAAGAAATGGCAAATAAACAAATAAATAGTGCTGAGCTAAAGAATATAGAAAAGGAGCTTGCCCATATTGCTGCAACCATGACTTCCAAGTCCATCCCATGGAGCTCTAGGAATTTGGGAACTTGAGAGAAAAAAGCAGCAAATCTTAAAGTTTGAAGAGATTTCTTGGTGGCTCAAAAGCCCCATTACATGGCTGAGGGAAGGTGATAAGAACAGCATTACAAGGCTGAGAGAAGGTGATAAGAACACAAAATTCTTTCAGGTTTCGCGAACAAAAGAAGAGCCACAAATTTTATTTGAAAAATAAAAAATGAGAATGGAGACATGCTTCACTCCCAAGATGACATTTCTAATGAAGCTGTCAAACACTTTAAGAATGCTTATAAAACTGCGTTTAACAGGGAGTTCAAAGACATCCTACAGGGTATAGATCCATTTCCTTGCATGTTCAAGGATGAAGACAATGAAATAATATTTGCCGAGGAGGAATTACTATATGTTATGGGGTCTTTCAAAAAAGACAAATGTCGTGGCCTAGACCCTTGGACCATTGACATCTTTTTATACCTCTTTGATTTCATGAAAAATGACATCTTGGGATGGTGGAAGAAACCAGAATGCAAGGGAGAATTAATCCTCATATCTGGTCCACCTACATAGCTCTTATTCCAAAAAAAAGGAATCCTCTTCTTTTGTTGATTATAGGTAGATTTCATTATGCAAGGCCATCTACAAAATCATTTCTAAACTTATTTCAGAGAGAATCAGAGGCAACTTATCAGCTCACATCTCAAGGGAACAACATGGATTTCTTATCGGTAGAAACATTCTGGATGTTGTAGCCATAACTCAAGAAGCCTTACACTCCATGCATACTAGGAATATTGGGGCTGCTATCCTAAAAATTGATTTAAAAAAGGCCTTTCATTGGGTGCACTGGAGCTTGCTTAGATGTTTACTTACCAAAATCTTCTTGAATGGCTTGTGCACAAATTGGATCATGGCATGTGTGCAAGACATCAATTTAGCAATTCTCATCAATGGATTCCCTACAATTTGCGGAAAAGGGGCTCCCCAAGGGGTGCTTCTTATCTCCTATTTTATTCATATTGGTGATGGACTCTCTAAGGCTTCACATTAAGAGAGCAGTTGTTGCTGGTAAAGTTGGTCCCCTGGCCATCTCCAAAGGTATCTTCACACTCATAACCTCTTTGTGGACTATGTCCTTCTGTTTGCTAGGCTTTGCAGGAAAACATGGCAGATTTTACATGAGATAATTCTTTCATTCCAAAAGGTGACTGGCCTTTCCATTAACCAGGGAAAATCCTCTTTCCACTTTATAACATTCAGGCCATCTCCATTAAAGAGGGGCTTAAATATATGGGATTTCATCTCAGATTCTACAAAAGAATTTCAGGTTGGGAATTTAAATGCTTATCTCAGAATGATCTTAGCTGAGTCAGTACTTGCCCAAATTTGTGTTTATTGGGCACATCTATTTTTCATCCCTTTGGCCATTGTTAATAAGCTGAATAGGTTAATGGCTACCTACATTTGGAGGGGAAACAAGGACAAAAGAAAATTCCACCTTACCAAACTGGAAAATATCGCCCTTCCTAAAAAGATCTGCTGCTCCGACATCATGAACATGGGCCTTTTTGGCAAGGCTCTACTATGCAAATCTTTGTGGCCGGTGCTTTTTGGAAATGGCTTATGGATTCATGCTATCAAAATGAAATACCTTGGCAACAATGATATTTTCTATTGGTACAGGAACAATTTCAAATGGCCCTCACAAGGTTCCACTATGCGAAGTTTTCAAAGGATTCTTCCATTTTTGTGGGCAAACTTCATTTGGAAGTTTTCAAAGGATTCTTCCAATCTCCCCTCAACTTCTATTGATCCTCCACAGTAAAGGAATTTTCTTTTATCGAGGGATGGAAGAGCGCCATTCCTCAATGGAAGACTTGTAAGAATATGGGCCTCCACGGAGCTATGGCTACACAATGGAAAAGGGTCATCTCTCATATGAGAAGTGCAGGTTTCCACAAATCCCAGGATAGAGACAGCATAGAATGGCACGCTAAAAAAGGCAGTTCCCTTGTATTGGTTAGAGACATTTATCTTTCTTTGATAGAGCTGCAAAAAGGTACCCCCTGAATATTTTCCCTCCCTCTCTTTGGAAGACAAACCCCCGGATTAAAATCATTTTGTTTTCTTGGCTTGTATTTCATAATAAGAACCTCATCTGGACAAATTTACGGAAAAGGAGCTGGCAGGGTCCAGCTATGTGCATGATATGTTTAGACAACTATGATGACAACTTGCATACTTTTTTATACTGTCCTCAATAGCTGTCTTTGTGGGGGCAACTAGCCACATATATTGGCTTTCCAACGATTTCTCATCCTTCTATTACAGAAGCATACAGTTGGTGGGAAGCACAAAAAGCTATCATCCCATTAATTGTTTTTTGGTTCATGTGGAAGTGGAGGAACAACAGAATCTTCCAAAATTGCAAGGAGTATTTTGGATAAGGTTATTCCATATTATTCCTCCATTTTACAGAACTTGCCCTTACAGAAAAATCTCCTAAGGTGATCAACATCTCACATTTCCAAGGGCACATTTAGAGTAGGTGACAAAGAATGACTATTGAGCTTGTGGAGTTTACATAGCTATGACAAATGACCTCCAATTCTCCTTATATTGGAATGGTGGCAAATGAACAAATAACAAGGAAGAGGCAATGGCCCTACATGGTCTACTTTTATTCTGCACTTTCATGGATATAGAGCCTATTAATGTATACTTGGACTCAAAAATTATCATAGAACATATGAAAGGCATACATGCAATTCAGAGTGACAGCCTCACTGGATGGTTAGCAAAGATAACAGCTCTATGGAAGCCAGCGACCTTCCCCATCACTCATATAAGGGGCAAACAAAATGCACAAGGTGATATTTTGTCAAAGAAAGGATTACATTCGCCTCTGTGTAAGTGGCACCTGTTTATCACTTCTTTCCCCTGTACATATGACATTCTGCCCTTCACAATGCCAGGAATATCAAGTCAACATCTACAGGTATGAATTACAGCCAAATATCTGAAAATATCTCAATCTCTTGGCTTTCTACATATTCTGGAAAGTTATAGTTTTTTGTTATGAACCTTAGATATCAAGATTCCAAATTTTTTTTGTAATGTATAAGGAAAGATTGATTTCTCTAGATACTAGCTGGAATTTTTGCCTTCTCCAGGGACAGATGCACTCTTTTGTATACATTTCTGTTTATATTGAATATATTACAATCAATACTGTTTTTTCTTCTTAAAAAATTATAATGTTTTTGTGTGTATATTTCATATTTGGACTTTATTTTGATAATTATTTGGGAGATATATATATTTGGTTGGTTTGTGATTAGTTTTGTTAGCAATGTATGTTGACTCCTGACACTAGTTGGATCCACAATTACATGACCAGCTGCATATACAGCAATTATAATCTTTGGATATTGTGATCTCGGATTAATATAAAGCTTTGTAATTTTCAGATATTGTGTAATATTGTGATCTTAGATTCTGAAATAAATTACATGCTTGACTTTTTACGAGATTTCTTTTTCTTTTATTCTAATCAAAATTACCATATTTCTAATCAAAATTGCGAAACCCCGCGACATTTCATACGATGGTGTACGATTAACGTTAATAGTAATCATGATGTCGATTGACTTTTTACATAACGAGATTTTGTAGAGTAAATATTTTAGCAGGCTGTTAATGAAATTTGTAAAATTCAATGGCTTATTATACCAAAGCGATAGAATACGGCAGAGAGAATGTGGTTTGGTTCGTAGAGTAGAGTATGAATATATGGCAGAGAGAATGTGATTTGGTTTGTAGAGTAGAGTATGAATATATTTGTTTGTTACTTAAATTATGTAAAAGATTTAAGGTTTGGGGTATTTTGTATTGATGATTTATGGTATTGAACTCATGGTGTTATATATGACTAAAGTTAACTAATAGTATTGAGATCATGGTATTACATGTGATCAAATCTTTTAAAGATTTGGGACCTATAGTATTATATGTAACCAAGTTTTTAAAAGGTTTGGGGATTTTCCATTATAATGTATTGGTAACGTGTGGTATTGAACCCATGATATTACATGTGATTAAGCATTTATTGTGGTTTGGGGCGCTTAGTGTTGGTGACCTATGGTATTGAGCTCATGGTATTCCATGTGACCAAGCTTTGGTTCGTGGTATTGGGCTCATGGTATTGCATGTGACCAAGCTTTGGCCCGTGGTATTGGACCCATGGTATTACATGTGACCAAGTCTTGGCTCATGGTATTGGGGCAATGGTATTACATGTGACCAAGTCTTTTAAATACTTGGAACCCATGGTATTGAGCCCATGGTATTACAGGTAACCAAGCCTTTAAAAAGCTTGGGGATTCTCAATTATAATGTGAGAATCACAACTCTAGACTAATTTTGAAAGGACACAAGATTAGATTAGTAGTAGAACTTTGAGAATCACAACTCTATACAATAAGAATTATATATAATATAGAGTTTGTTTGTATTTAGTGAAATTGGGAAGTAAACTTGCTCTCCCTCACCACAAGTGGATTCTGATCACTACCATTAAAGTTATTTTAATTAAAACTACCCACACATTCTCCTAAACATTATCTAGACCCTAATACCCTTTTTCTTAGAACATTATCTCAACCCTAATATTTTTCTTTTTTTCTAAGAACATTATCTCAACCCAAATTAATAATCAGAGCCACCTCTACAAACACTCTATATTATATATAATTTTTGTTAATTAAAATTACTCACACATTCTCCTAAATAATAAATCCATTATTTGAGCATTATCTCAACCCTAATATAGTTTCAACCAATATCATTTTTATTTCAATCCTAATACTACAACATTATCTCAACTCTAATACAGTTTTTCTAAAAATATTATTTTAATCTTAATATTTTTTGTGAGAACATTATCTCAACTCTAATACCATTTTTTGTAAGCACATTATCTCAACCAAAATTAATAATGAGAGCCACCTCTCCACTCAACACATTCCAAAATTAGTAATCAGTACCACCTCTCCAGTAAACACGTTAACTCGGTCGCTCTCTCCAGTAAACACATTAACTCTCTGCATGGATCAATATGCAATCAGACCAGACGATGAAATAGGAGAGAAAAGGTTTTGAGATGGCAATGACCTATCCATGGGCTGACAACGAAAACCATTTTGTGTGGGTGCAGTGGCTCAAAAACCTAATTTTGTGTCGGTGCAGTGACTCAAATTTAATATTTAGTGTTTAGTAAATGCAGTGACTCAAAAACCTAATTTAGATTGAAGAGACTCTCACACACTTAAAAAAAATCAATTTGAAAAAAGTAAAAAAGCAAAATGAAATAATATGTAAAACTATATTATTTTTCTTTATATGTAAATTGTGTAAATTTACAGAAAGAAAGAAAGAGAGAAAAAAACCAAAAAGAGATTAAACTTATAAATTCAATACAATTTGTATTGAGAAATAATTCAATACAATTTTATTCAGAAATAATCTAATATTATGTAAAATTTAAAATATAACAGAACTCACCTATAAAAATTCATTTCATTACTCACCTCTAGGTGCGTAAGTAAAGTGGGTCTTTTAAAAAAAATGGGTTAGATGTTTTAGACAGATCCACTTAATCCATATTCAGAAATAATGATATATTATATGAAATCTGGAATCTAACAAAACTAACATGTAATATTATTTTCTGAATGTGGACTGTGTAAATTTAAAGACACGTTGTCTGCAAATTTACACGTAATTTGTATCCGAAAATAATATTAGAGTACGTAGAATTTATGTACAATTATGTAAAGCTCTATGCTTTAAAATTTAACAAAAACTTTGGAAAATGCAGAGAACTCCAGCAGATTATTGACAGATTATTTAAAAACTCACAGCTTACCTTCCACTGAAGGCCATTCCTGACTGGCCTGCGATAAATCTTCGTCAATGGCTTCTTCAAGAACCTCATCAAAGCCATCGTCAAGTTTCAGGGAATCATCCTGCACCACCCCGCCAAGTTCCTGCAGACTTCCGGAACTCGCCATAGTCACGAGCTCATTCTCACTAACGGCGACAGTGACAGAAGCTACTGTGTCTCCAGACATGGTGTCTCAAACCCAATGGAAACTTGCGAATTAAACCTCAAACCCAACTGAAACTTTCGTATCAAGCTTCCGCTTGCAGAGTCTCTCCCACAGTACCCAAGCTTTGCAGGTGCAACAACGACTGCTTAGAACTTTTATAGACGTAGAGATCTAGTCAATCCCCCGGATAATACGGAATTTTTGCGTAAGGAATCAAATGGGAAACGAATAGAAAAATGGCCCCGGGCTCCTATCCCGACTCGTCCGGGTCCGCGGAGCCATTTATTGCAGAATGCTGGCCAGCCATGCAAACTGGTTCAATTAGTTAACATGTGGCCGATTTACGGATCACTGTAATGAGTTACAAATATTTGTTCGAGTTCTTGAATTTCAAAGATGATACCAATAAATTATTAATTCATTTGTAGTTAGGGACTTGTAAAGGACGTCGGTGTGTATCGGATATGCAATATTCCGATCAAGGTAGTAATTGCAAATTTGGAGCACTGGTCAAATTGGACGGATTTTGAAATTTTAATGTTCACTTTTATTATTTTAATAAAGAATATTGGTAGATACGAAAATTTTATGGATGGATAAATTACATTTAACAGGTAATTTGTTCATTAAATTTATTTATCAAATTTTATTTTTGGTTTATATCTCACCGCAAACTTCCGTTTTTGAAATTTTAATATTCACTTTGATTATTTTAATAAAAAAATATCAGTGGAAATGAAATTTCTTGAATTGGTAAATTACACCCTGATACTTAATTTTTCATTAAATTTACTCATCAAATTTTATCTCTGGGTAAATTACACCTTGATACTTAATTTTTTCATTAAATTTATTCATCAAATTCTATCTCTGATTTAGATTTGACCCAATCCCAAAATCATCCTTACTTAAAATAAAATGGTTAAGAAATAAAATATTATTAATTTTAATGTGACAACGTATTAAATAAAATGTTGAGTAGTGAAATATAATTAATTTCGTGGTAGGTAATGAAACATAATTAATTTTGATCATCTAAATTCATTAAATAATAAGTTAGTGTTTGCCATAGGTTGGACACCTCAACATATCACACAATGTTTAGGGGTTTACATAAAACCTCTATGCTACATAATTAATCCTTTTTCAAAAACAGTTGGAACTTAACCCAATGACTACATAATTATCAATTTCCAAATGTTTATTTAGTTCTGAAGTATCATCAATCTAAATCTTTACAAGTCCAAAATAAAAGCTAATATCTTTGACCTTTAACAACAGTAGACAGTTATGGCCAAGATTAGATTTTTACCTTTGACCTTTAGCCAGTGAACAGTAGAGAGTTATCCCCAAGATTTTCTCTCCAGTCCAACTTGAAAGAACAATGAATCATATCAACCTAAAGCTTTACAAGTCTAGGATAAAAGCTAATGCCTTTCTTTAAGGCGTAACATAGACAATTATGCCCAAAGTTTCTTCTCCAAGTGAAAGAGCAATGAATCATTTATGCAGAACTGTGAAACAATAATAAAAAATATATCTAATGATAATCAAACATGTATCTAACTTCGTATTCATGTTATATTTGAAATAATGGCTGATACTTTCAAGAGTATATCTCTTTACAGTTATCCCTAAAACGTTTTCATTACTTATGAAAATAGAGAGTGACAAATAATAATGAGGGAAATAAAAAATTCAGTCTAGGGAAATACACATTAATAGTCTAGCGAATAAAAGGGAAATCAAACATTCCAAAGAATTATGCGGAATATAAATCTAATAGTTAGGGAAGATACTCATCACATTAATAGTCTAGTGAATAAAGGGGAAGTCAATCATTCCAAAAAATTATAAGGCATATAAATCTAATAGTTAGGGAAGATACTCAGCAAACACACATGGGATTGGTGAATTATTATAACTTCAGTGTTGAGGAGAAAATTAGAAGTCCCACTTTAGCATCGCAAGCATTGAGAGCTCATAAGCTCATAAGATTTCTTCACCAGCCCATCACTGTGCAAGGAGGCAAGGATGCATAGAAGGATGGATCTGTGAACTTACTATTTCTGTGCACATTCGAGATCTAATGGAAACCCAATATTTGTTGATGATAACTAAAGAAGCTTGTGAACCCCAAAAGTTCAGAATGAGAATCAGATAACAAAAAGGGGAAAATAATACTAATTACAAATGTATAACAACCATCTTCCATTCATAAGGGGCTTCGTTTCTTGATAAATAGGAGCATAAATATAGTGTTAAAATTCTCACCAATCTATTGACATAAAGTTAATATAATGTACTATAATTTGTACATATAGTTGAATGAGGTATTATAATATTCATAATATTTTATTGTAGGCTATCTTTACTTGCACTTAAGATATTAGAGATTTTGACGATTTAACCTTAAAATTGGAAGTCGTTTTGTCACTTTACTTATTATAACACACGTCAAATTTGACGGTGAAAATTTTTCAATAATTGTCAAATACGTTCAGAAATCTAAAATACGACCCACACGATGTTAATTTCTAGGCCTCACACCACCCATTTAAATTCAAATTCAGATCTAATCCAAAAACTAATAACAAAAAAAAATCATTGGAATTTTATGTCTTTAAATAGGCTACATTAGAGAAGGATACCATGGGAAAATCCATGGGTTAAGAATACCATGGGAAAAACCAGGGCCAAACTCCATCGTTGATGTAGCAATATCACCAATCTTGAGTGTCCCTGAACCAACTCAAGCTCCATCCAATATCCAGTATCCTTGAACGAATACCATGGGAAAATCCATGGTTTAAGAATACCATGGGAAAAACCAGGGCCAAGCTCCATCGTTGACGTAGCAATCACCAATCTCCAGTGTCCCTGAACCAACTCAAGCTCCATCCAATATCCAGTATCCTTGAACCAATGTAAGCTCATCACCAATCTCTCGTGTCCCAGAACCAAGGGAAGCTCCATGATTTATGTAGCAATCACCAATCTCGAGTGTCCCCCTGAACCACACAAATTTTTTTATTATTCCAAAACATATGAGACTAATCCAAAAACTAATAACAATAAAAATTCATTGGATTTTTACGTCTTTAAATAGGCTATATTAGAGAAGGATACCATGGAAAAATCCATGGCTCAAGAATACCATGGAAAAAACCAGGGGCTGTCAAAACCCCCGATTTATTATAAATTATAAGTTATATATAGAATTTTAGGGTTAAATTTAATTTATATTGTCAAGAGGGACTTTCAAGCCGAGTATAGTAGAGATGTTGTAACAAAATGTTTGACATTTTGACTAAATCAAATTATTAAAAATAAAAAATTAAAGAAAAATTTCATGTAATGTAAATATTTTACTTTGTCAAAATAAAAGAAATGAATAAAAAAAAATAAAAAAATAAAAAAAATAACCCTATAAAAATCAAATAAAAATAAAAATGCCCATAGTATTGACCCATGGTATTGAAAAGCCATGTTATTGACCCATGGTATTGACCCATGGTATTGAAAATCCATGGTATTGACCCATGGTATTCATATGGAATATAACTTATTTAAAAGAGAAAATAATCTATCAAGACAATTCACCAAAACTACAAATTTAATTATTATAATCACTTTAAAATTCATAATCCAAATCCCTCGCACTAAACTGTATTTATGACACCCCATTAATATTGGTTCAAGTTTAAACAATTTTTGCAAAGTTATTTTCTTTAAACTAATTTTAGAATTGGCAAAACAAGAAGGATTTCAAAAATCCCATATCTATGGGGACCCAATGAATTTAATCAGGTGGATGATAACAATAACTCAATTACAAAATTACTCATTTCTTTTTAAAAAGAAATTACTCATTTCCTCTTTAAAAAATTACTTATTTCTTCCTTCAAAAAATTGTAATCTACGACATCTTTCTTTGATATCTCTCTTGAGCATGTCTAGGGACACAACTAGATTTGGACGAAAGCACATGCAAGGTTAAAAAAAGAAAAGTTGAGTAGGTGAAAAAATATATTCTTGACCCTTGGAAATAACTCACATAATTGTTTTGTTTACTACTATTTGATCTTTCTTTCTTCTTTTTTTTTAAATGCAAAAACTATGATTTTTTTTGGGGGGATATATATGTTTATATGATAGTGTTCTTTACCGTGAAATACCAAAATTTTGGAACATTATATAATGATGTACCTGAATGTATAAACTTGCAAAATGAAGGTTGCTTTTTTTTCCCTCTTTTGATGATTTAAAAAAGCCTTATTTCTTTCCATAAGAAAAAAACATTTTAGAATGTTATTATGTTATTATATATATATGTATGTATGTATGTATGTATGTATAATTTATGAGTTAATTTTCTAACCTTTTAAAATATTTACTAATTTTCATTATTCAAAAAATGGTCCGTCAAAATTATAAAGGAAAATGTTATTTAAAAAAAAAAAAACTTTACAAGTGTAGGTTCTTAAATTTCTACATCTTACATATTCCTTACATATTGTCTTAGTGATCTATGGATTGAGAAGATCAATGAGTATGTTGCACTCCTTGTTTTGTTGCCATCCTTGTTTTATTTTTGACATAGTCATTTATATTTCTGAGGTGTTTTTTCAAAGTTGGAATTCTCTAATGTGTGTTAGCACTACTTAATTTCCATAGGCTAACGAGACAAATTCAGAGGTAACCACAAACCACTTTTAGGCTAGAATCTAGATCTTCTAGCCTTAAAGAGGGCTCTCTCACTTAGGTTGTTCAACTAATCTTATATTAGGCTAGGTATAGTGTTCAATAATATCTGATTTTCAATGGTTTGCTGGTAAAAAAGGAGATAGCTCCATTGGGCATGGAGTCATGGCAAATTGATTATTTGTGTGGTGATAGATGAAGAGAGAAAGGGTTTTTCAACAGGGGCAAGGTAAGCAGTCTTGGTGATGGAATTAATTCATTGTAGGAGGGTGAGTGTGAGAAAAATGGAAGCAACATAATGAGTATCAAACTAGAGATAAATTTTGAATGTCATATTAAGAAGAAGACATAGATCACTTGGTAAAACTAAGTCAGAGCACCCTTTAGATGAACTATGAATTAAATTCTAGTTCATCCAAGAATGAAGACATACATACAAGAGATGAAAATATCATAAGACAAACTTACAACATGAAAGAAGAAAAACACCATCAAGATCTGACACAGGAAATTTTTTCAGAGAATATATCACATAACTGCCTAAAACTAGGGAATGCATAAATACATCTTTTCTAAACACTTTACATTAATTCCTCAGCCCCAAATCAAGCTTGTGAGTATGAAAATGTTTTATTACAATTAATAACTCCTAAAAAACAAATTACATCATCTTTAGACTAACATAAGTCGCTCAAAAGTAACTTTGTTTGGAGATGCAATGCCTGGCACTGCACAAACTCCCAAACTTTCAGAACTACAAAAATGCAGCGCAAAAGCACAATTCTTGATGGTTGAGAGGATTCTAGTAGGTTCCTGAGCTAATTGATAGCTCCAACACTTGCAAATAAACCTACATATGGACACCTTACCCTTTAGAATATTTCCTTTACCATACAAAACCTCAAACTTTGACAAATCCTCTTGTAGCAAAAAATGTAGCGTCTGTCTCAGAAGCACAACACCATCTTCTTTTTATAGTTTAAGTGGTCAAGGATGTTTGTAGACAAGATGAAACCACTAATGATGATGTTGACACTGTAATGACCATGCTATATACCCCATTCCATCATCCCTTGACCAAAAATGCAAAATGCCCAACTTTACATAAAAAACACTAATGCTAGCTAGAGCACAAAATTTAATGAAGATGCTTCTTCAAAATAGTTTTAGAGTTCTAACTAGATGTGGTCGTTAGGGGAACTTTGTGCCAAACAATATCACCTGGAACCCCAACCATATAAACAAGCATACTTTTTAGGTAAAAGCCAAAAAATAAAATTGTGTTACTTCACCCCTTCCAACATTCAAATTTTGGCCACCTCAACGAATAGGTCTAATCTTCCCCTATCTTTCTATTCCAAATATTTTAGTGGCTCTTAGTTATTTCCTCTAGAGTTGACATGATGCTTGTTTTGCAACATTGAATAGTCTAATGTTTAAGGAAAACTTGTTTTGTGCAACCAGTGTAAGAGTAATGACAAGGAATCTCCAAATTAACCTTTGATGATGATTAGGAAAGAAATTATACAAAAGAAAATAATAAACACAAAGCTTCTTCAGAAAAACCCTAAAACAACTTGCAAATGTTTCATACTGGTGGCAGAAAATTCGAAGGGACACGTGCAATGCCATAAGCACAACACACGAGAAAATGGGCTTTCAAACACTTCTTAAGCACACAAATTTATGAAAAGGAGCTTGAATTCAGTGTAATAGATTGAGTATATTTATATTGGAGGCTGAAAATCAAATTTTTACAGTTCGACAAAGGCAAGTGCAAAAGATGGAGCATTGTGTGGAAGCGCAATCATTAGGAGAAAACGAGACGAAATAAGAAAAAGTGCATCGATAATGAAAATGGTGTATTGAAGGTTTTTATGTTATTTTCTTAGCTCATGCATGTAATTGGGTAACAGTTCAAAACCAGGGTATTGAAATAAGCTTAAGTTTTCACCTGTGAAAGAGATTTGACCACCAATTTCTGAGAAATGCAACGCTTTGTGGAAATGCAGCACCCCTGCCTCATTTTCAGAGTTTGAGTGCTCAGTGATGTTTTATACAAGCTTCACACTTGGATGATGATGCTGACACTGAAATGATCATATCACATACCTCCCTCAAGCCTTTCTTCATAAAAAGTACCAAACGTTCATCTCCACACCCAAAAACGTAGTAGAGAAGGACAATGACTGCTATTTTTTTAATATCTCCTAAATTGTAAGACATATTGAGCTGGTTTTTTTACATCAACTTAGTATCATCATAAAAATTCTCCAAAAAACAATTGAGCCAAATTAGACTCACGGATTTCAAGAAAATGAAAAAATGGATGTAGATTATGGTGGCTTGTTTCTCGAAAATCATGAAGCGTTTTGACCTCAGATTAAGTGGGCTTATTCATATCACCCCCATATAATCTACTATAAAAATTTCATGGAAAACGGGTGCATGTTTTAAGAGATATGGTGAAAATAATGTGATTTTGTAAAAGCCTAGCGCTCCAAGCTTATACTACCTTCAACCATCATCTGACATGTTGAGGGTACTAGGATGGCATGTAATGACCCATTCAACGTTTTAAACTTGTAAGAATGCTCCTAGGCCAAATGAAAACCTTCAAACCTCAAATCTTCTTCTTGGAGCAAAAGTGTGGTG
>APFE030744642.1:0-11047 GCA_000404065.3 Pinus taeda
TGCAGAAGGAGGTGGAGAAACAAAGCTCGGTTGAGCAAAAGGTTATTCCCAGGTGCCCGGGAATTGATTTTGGTGATAATTTTTTTCTCCTGTTGCCCAAGGTAACTTTCTAATTAGATTACTTTTTATCTGTTGCTGCTACTTTTGATTTTGAGGTAGAACAGATGGATGTGAAGACAACATTTCTTCACGGGATTTGGAAGAGGAAATCTACATGAAGCAACCTGAAGGCTTTGCGGTGAAGGGTAAGAAAGAACTAGTATGAAAGTTAAAGAAGTCTCTGTATGGGTTAAAACAGTCACCAAGGATGTGGTATCAGAAATTTGATACATTTATATGGGGACTGGGCTTCACCAGAAGCAAAGCAGATCACTGTGTGTTGAACAATATCCGAAGACACAAGAAGAGGAAGAGGACATGTCCTGTGTTCCATATGCAAGTGCAATCGGTAGCTTGATGTATGCAATGATCTGTAGTAGACCAGACATTGCACATGTAGTGGGAGTATTTAGCAAGTTTATGTCAAAACCAGGGAAGGATCACTGGACAACAGTGAAGCGGGTTTTCAGATATTTGCGTGGCACTAGTGATTATGGCTTGCACTACCAAGGAAGACCAGGATGGGACAGAGTGTTGGATATTCATGGCTTTTTTGATGTAGATTTGGCTGGAGATCTGGATCATAGAAGATCTACAAGTGGGTATGTGTTTAACCTATTTGGAGGTGCAGTCAGTTGGATGAGTAAGAAAAAATCTGTAGTGGCACTATCAACTACAGAGGCAAAATACATGGAAACCACTCATGCAAGCAAGGAAGTAGTTTGGTTGCAAATATTGTGTTCAAGTATGGGGTTAGTACAAGGAGCTATAAGGATAGACTGTGACAACCAAAGTGCAATTTTCTTGGCAAACAACCATGCTTATCATTCAAAGACTAAGCACATTGATGTTCAGTATCACTTTGTGAGGGATATGATAGAAGACAAAAAGGTTTTGTTGGTAAAGGTGGACACTTTGAAGAATACTGCAAATGCATTGACAAAATCTATGAGCTCTGAGAAGTTCTCTTGGTGTAGAGAAACAATGGGCATTTCAGGGCTGGAAAAATGACTAAGCTCTCCTATGTCTCCCTGTGGAAAGAAAACAACAAGTGGGAGATTGTTGGGTTGTGTTATATTCTTTCCATGACTAACCTACGTAGTGACCTGGGGGGTTAGAGGGGGGGTAGAGCCCCCCCTTCGTTGAGTCGATTGCGCAGTGGAGGGGTCACAGGGCGGGCAGTAGGCCCCCCTGTCCAGGGGGTTTGAGGGGGGTGGGTAGCCCCCCTCTACGGGGTCTAGGGCAACGCCCTGGGAAAAACAATTTTGGACCCTATATTAGGTTGGGCAAACCTACCTATGGTTTTTGGTCCATGGTTTTGGACGTGATGGTTTTCGGTCCATGGTATTGGATGCTTCGGCATGTATAAATATGTATTGTAACATTGAAAGGAACATAACAAAAAATCAAGCTGGTAGTCACGGTTTTTGGATCCAGGGGAAAATATCTGTGCATATGTGTTTTATGTGTTATGCTCTCACATTGTTTATTTTCTTTGTTTTAGAATTCGTATGCAAGTAATTTCTGTATAGGGTTAAAACCTACAATGATTGGCAGAGTGGAGCAGTGTTAAATTCTTTCCAAGTTTGAAGTTGGATGAGAACCACAAGTCTTAGTTGTTTCATCATGAGAAAAGAGGGGCATCGTGATCCTAGGAGGGTTAACATAGAAAAGGCCCCAAAATAGGCATTTTTTCCCAAACCTCCAACTGTGAAATCAATGAGGCAGAATGAAAGTGGGACACCCCCGTCTTCACCACGAAACCAGTTAAGTAAGGGCTCACGAAACCACCAGCTTCATTTAGCCTAGTTGGGAGTCAGAAGTAGTAGAGTAAGAGGTGATGCATATATAAAGGTCGAGAGATAAGTGGATGATGATGTCGGCATGATGTTAGCGGTGACATGGCATCTATGAGCTTGTGAAACTTGGCATGTGTTCTTGGAAATTTTCTAGTTGTCCAAGTGGGCCAAATTTGAGTGAAACATGGCATGATTGAGAAGCCTCCACGCGGCACAAATGATGCAAGGATGAAATTAGAAGGATGATGTAGCAGTTGGGTTAGAGGTTGTGTATGATGAAGTTTTTATGTGTAACTACCTTTCGTAGAAATTCAAAGAAATGTAGCTAGAGGTCAAGAATCTAGACCAATCAAGCCTCCAGGAAGTCAAAGCTAATTACCCATGCATAATAGGGAATACATGCCTACCTCTTCTATCCTCTTGACCTACATTGAAATTTTCACCTAGGTATAAATTGGGAAGTTCCAGTTGATAGCCAAGCAGTCGAAGGGGAAAGAGAAAATTGATAGAGCTCTAACCTCATTCATCCCCCGAAGTAATAGCGGCTTGGTCATAGTTCCATGTCATATGGTGAAAATTATATTATATAGGAAATCTAATAGTTAGTGTAGGAAAATAGTAGTTTAAGGTTTATTAGCAGTAGCATGGATTTATTTGGTGGTATATTTGGAAATTTTTCCAAATTTTGTGGTTTGCCAAATTTAGAAAAATTATACTAAAACCTATCGAAGTTCCAGAATTTCAAATTTGGATAGTTTAACTCAGGTTTTCTTATGGATATGAGGGAGAAGAGTTAGAATACTTAGAGACCACATGCATAAGACTTGAAAAAAGTGGTAGATAAGAAAAAATAAATATTCATGTAAGCAAAAGAGATGAAGTTAACTAAAAGATAAATAACTAAAATTATAAGCTAAAATACTAGATACGCATAAGAAAATTTGCAAGAAGTGTGTTAAGATGTATGTGAAGGGATAAGTGTATGGAGGATTGATAAGTAATAAAATATTGTTGAAAGTGATTTTATGTTGTTGCAGATGAGTAATTGAGGTTAGTAATTATTTATTTTATGAAAGGAAATGGTCTTCATGATTTGAGTCTGAAAATGGCATGAAAGATGAATTGAGGAGCTCAAGAAAGTGGTAGCTTGAAGATCTAGTGTTGTAGCTCCTTCCAGTGGTGTTTGGAAAATAGTTAGGGGTTGGAGGTCCTTTAAGTGGTAGCTAATAAACTAGGGGTTGCTTCTCCTTTTAGTGGTAGCTAATAAATTAAGGGTTGTTTCTCCCTTCAGTGGTAGCTAATAAACTAGGGGTTGTTTCTCCTTTCAGTGGTAGCTAATAAATTAGGGACTAGTAGCTTCCTTATGATTATAGCTAGAGGAATTTGTAATAATAAGTAGAAGCTTGCACTTGTGAAGTAAACTCAAGAAAATTTTGAAGAATCTATGTGTGTTATTTTTGCTTCTTATGTTGACTCTTGTGAATGTCATATGAACTACTTCTAAAGTGTTCATTATTAGTGAAATTGAATTTTAAAATTCATACAATATTGATTCACCCCCCTCTTAGTATTGTCTTGGCTTCTAACAATTGGTATCAAAGCGAGGATACTTCAGGATAAGTTTAATAACTGGAAAAAAGATCAATGACCATGGAAAACCAAGAAGGAGGATACACCAATAGGGCACTGATGCTCAAGGGAATAAACTATGTGTTTTGGAATGTCAAGCTGAAAACATATATTGGATCAGTTGTAGCTAATGTATGGGATGTAGTGGAAGTATAATATCAGAATCCTTGAGCCTTGATTACTAGAGATCAGAAGGAGTTTGCATGCAATGCTAAAGTCAGGAATTTCCTGCTTACTAGCCTACCTGAATCTAAACTAGTCAAAGTCATGAATTTCACTACTACAAAATCTATTTGGGACAAGATGAGAAATTGCTATGAAGGTGACAACAAGGTAAAGTAAGAAAAAAATTTAAGGTTTTAGAATGCAATTTGAGTCTTTGAAGCTGCACAATGATGAATATATTGCTAAATACTTTCTAAGAGTTGAAATGGTTGTGAACACTATATGAGGTCTTAATGAAAATTTAGAAGAGCCAGTAGTAGTTCTAAAGGTGTTGAGATCTCTCCCTGAGAGATTTAGTCCCAAGGTTTTATCCATTGCGGAGATGAAAGATCTAAAGTCTCTCACTTTGGATCAATTACTTGGTACTCTCACTTCCTATGAGATGAGAAGCACCAATGGAAAGCCAACAACAAAGGAGTCAACCTTCAAAGAAGATAAGAAGCCCAAGGAAGAACATGATGATTCATTTTTTCAGTATTCAACCTTCTTTGATCCATAATGAATTAAGAAAAGTCTTTCAGTAGAAATCACATAAGAGAAATTTTTGGTCGACGCGTTTCGAACCAATAAGCGTGGTTCATCACTCTTGTTGTGAGTTAGATGAAGAGGAAGCTATATTTTCTAGGAAGGTTATGAGAGGCTCAAGCAAGTACAAAGGTAAGTTACCTTTTAAGTGCTTTTAGTGGCCAATCTAGGGTGCTAGATTAGACTAGATTTAATATTAACCAAGGTAGGTAAACTTAGAGGCACATGTCTAAAGTCTATAGACCTAAAAGGATCTCATCTACCTAACTAAGTTTCTACTGTGAAAGGCTACAACACTCCTTTATAGGAGATTGAAATATGTTTCCTCTCACACCTTAACACTCAGATCATCTAATTTAATTAAATGTTCTAAAGAAACAGTGTGTTACTAGTCTGAGTTTTCAACCCTCTTACAAGGATATCATTCATAAAAGCTCTTTCCAGCTAACACACTAAGCATTCATGAAAACAAAAAGCTCTTTTAAGCACACTGAAATTTTAATGCATGAAAACAGAGTCCACAAAGATACTTAGAAATCCAATGATTGATCAAATCTTTTACAAGATATTGTTCAATGATCTAACAATCGAATTCTCAAGCTATCACCATGAATATTACTTGCAAGAACTTCTAATCAAATCAATAAAATCACAGGCAAGAAAATAAAATTAAACGCTATTAACATTATTCAGATTCGAAAATGCTATGGAAATGAAAGTAAAAGTATACCAATCTCCACGTAGGGCTCGTCCACGCTTCAATGGCACACTTAAGAAACTTCAAGTGATGAAAATGTTAACGCATAAGCACTGTAATGGTAAAACGATCCCTGGAATTAAGATCTAGAAATCAAAATCACATGCAAGAGCAATGTTCTAGAAACAATACATAAGAACAACAACGTTCTGGACAATACAATACGCAGTCTTTTATCTGCTTGTCTCCTATCCTATATTCACTAACTTTCCCTCTATAATTGAATGTACATACATTATTATGCAAATGTTTCTGCTTTTACAAAAAGAGTGATTTTTGTCTTTTCTAATCTTAACTGATTTCCAAAGCAAAACGAAATCATTTTGGGAAACTCTGGCTTTTTGCTACCTTTGTAACCAAAAAGGTTGGGTTTGACCAGCATTGACCATGTATCCAGGAGCTTTAGATTCGCTGTTGAATAGATCTTTCACTATGTATGTACATTCCATATCATGTTCCTATCCTTTGTTTTGATTTTCCTGCCATGCCACGTGTCACATCATAAACCATTTACAAGAAGTCATGACATCCTATAATTTTGTTGAAAATTTCTAATTTTTAACATAAAAATTCACAAATTAAATTTAATGTAAAATAACAACTATAATGCTTTGATTAATCAATTTCAATGGACTATGAGGGGTTTATGGGAGAAAACGATAGACAAATGATGGATTTCTAGAAGAAAAGGATGGCAATGAAATGGTACCAACAATGCTAACTATGTTAAAGTTCATCACTCTGATTCCAAGTGTCCTAAAAAGAAGAAGAAAGAATATGATCTTAGAGAGAAGTTTAGGAAAACACAAATGGACAAAAAAAATTCCAAGAAGAAGAGTTTCTACATCCAATATTCTAGCTCCTCTGAAAGTGTAAGTATCCAATCATAAGTTGAGGGAAGAGCCTATGAAAGTCCAAAGTAATTTCTACTAATAGAAATAGATAAACTAAAAATAGAAGTTGTTGACTTTGATGGAAAAGAGACTAAAGTTGGCTTAGAAGGAGACCTAGTCAATGCTATTTAAGAGATTCAAAGGCCAGGAAGAAAAATTAAACTCAAAAGGAATTGTTAATCAAGGACAAAGTTGAATCTGTAGAATCTTTGCTCCTACAAATTGAAGAAGCTAAGAAGATTCAAGAAACTCTAAATCAACAACTCAATCAGAAAAATCAAGCATGTGAAAGGCTTGAAAGAAAGATTATTTTTCCAAGGAAAGAGCTTTAAAAGGTAAAAATCCAACTAAGATTTAACATTAAAAATTTTGCAAAGAGAATTAAAACTTTGAATATACTCCTTGATGCTCAAAGGGTCTCGGATAAAAAAATTGGTCTTCGAATTGAGGCCAAGTCAAGCTCAGTAGTTGATTTAAAGGGCAAGAAAGAGATTATCTTTATGCAAGCAACAGAAAATGGAGTCAGTGCACTAACCAAATATGTTTCAACACAGAACCAAGGAGAAATGGAAGCATGCAACCTAGTTTATAGCAAAATACTAATCACAACAACAAATAAGAGGGGGAATTTGAAAGATTGAATCCCACACATTAATGGAGGATCAATGTTGGAGAGGAAAATCAAATTTATTGGAGGGCATCCATACAAGATTTGAGAAATCGATTTTCTCTCAGGTACGACGACATATTACCAAGTTATTGTTTTACATGCACAAATTAAGGGAACAAGGCAGAAAAGGTAGGGTGAATCTATCATTTAGACAATTTAACACTCAAAGAAGATTATATCAATCAAATAATTAATCTTTCAAACAAACTATGAGTGGACCCAAGTACCACAATTCATTATCTCCTTTGAATAATTTGATTCAATGCTATGTTTTTCAAAATTTTATCCATATGGAAGCTAATTGTAGACTTAGAAATGAAAGGTCTAATCTAATATCAAGAAAATAATCCAGGAACCCAAAGTCTATAAGGAAAAGGAAAATACAAATAACTATAATATTTTTCTATATGATCAAAATGAAGGAAGCCATTGGTATGTTGGTTGTGGTTGTTTCCACACACATTTTAGGAGACAAAAGTAAGTTGTTGTCATGGAAACTAGTTGAGAAAGGCAATGTCACCTTTGGAAATAATCCACTTGGTGAGACTGTTGGTAAAGGATTTGTCATTATAGAAAATGGCAGAGGTAAGCCAAAGAATATGTTGTTTATTGATGGGCTAAAGCATAATTTACTTAGTGTGCCTCAAATGTGTGACCAAATCTATGATGTGATGCTTAGAGGTAAAAATTGTCAAATCAATTCTACAAGCACTGGAGAAATAGTAGTTGAAGCTCTAAGAACAGAAAGCAATGTCTAAGTCCTAAAAGAGAATACAAAGAGGTGTTTTTTTTTAAATATTAATGAGATTTGGTTGTGGCATAGAAGACTTGGACATCTGAACTTTGATCAGAATGTCAAATTGAGCAATAAGAATGATGTTATAGATTTGCCAAAGCTTTCAAAGCCATAGAAATCTATTTGCAAGTGTTAGGTCCCTATAATGCTAGTGATTCCCCCATTACTATTGTCGTTGTATCCCTTATTGTTATTGTTGTGCCGCTATTGTCCCCATATTGTTATTATTGTGCCGCATAGAATCCCTCTATGTTATTTTTGTGCCTTTATATTATTATTGTTAGGTCGGCTCGGTTATATTGTGACCCCTTATACTCCTATATATAGAAGGGAGGTTTTGTCATTTAAATCATCCAAGAATTGTTCATTTGTGTAACGTAAAGGAGGTTTCCCACTCGAAGAGGCTTATTTCTAAGGCATAGATCTATATTTTCTATCTTTTTGTGAGCTGGTTTCATAACATTTGGTATCAGAGCTTTGGATTCTAGGGTTTCTCTACTCCAAACAGGTCATCGTGCCATTTTTGCTATAACTTTGTTTTTGTGACGTTTCAGGAGCTAAAAAAAAACCCATTTGAGAAGAAATCTCGTTGAACCTCGAATCCAAATTTCATATCTTGTCTCTCTATATTTTCAGAGATATGATCTAAGGAAGTTAAGGATTTTGCAAGCTCCAGAATTTCATCTAAACCATGTCATCATAGAATTTGCGCTATAACTCTTTCACTACAAAGTTTCAGAAGCTAAGAAAAAAATCCATTTGAGGAAAAATCAGTCTGAACTGCAGCTCCAAATTTCAAATCCTTTCTTTCTATATTTACAGAGATATAGACTGAGGAAGTTAGGGTTTTTGGAGACCCCCAAATTACATTCCAAATAGGTCACCTTGGGAAAATTGTCATAACTTTCTCTTTGAGCATCAGACTGAATGTTTCTAAGAATTTATAGAAATAGGATAGACTCTAGTTTTTTGGGTTCCATTTTCAGATCTTAAGGTTGAAAAGGTGACCCGTAGCACGTCGTACAAGTTCACTCTAGTGAACAAGTCTATACTCAGGTCATCGTGGGAGATTTGGCATAACTCTTCATTGGAGAATCCAATATTGATCACAAAGGTCTAAAATGTTACTATAGGATGAAATTTCAGACCTTGGAGATCTAAAATTACAGAAATACATCAGATTCAATATCAAGCTCCTACAAAGTGAAAAAAAAGGTGTGTAGTTTTTATTTTTATTCTTTTGCATAAGCTTGGTTTGAAAAATTAGTTTGAAGGAATTCAAAGGGCATAGTGAAGCATTATTATTGGTAATTGATGGCCTGAAGAAATAAAATGGAAACACCTGGTAAGCAACCTGAAAGCTCTAGCATGACTCATGAAGAAGAGGAAGAAATGGAACATGATATATCAAAATTACAAGACCAAGTGCAACAAATGCCACTCGCACAAAAAGTAACAGAATCTAGGATGGATGGTTTAAATAAATACGTAGAAGCTAAGATGGATGGTTTAAAGAAAGGCATGGAAGCTAAGATGGATGGTTTGAAGAAAGGTGTAGAAGCTAAGATGAATGGCATAGAAGCTAAGATGGAAGGCATGGAATCTAAGATGGACGATTTGAAGACAGATTTGAACATAGGCATGGAAGATTTGGAGGTAGGCATGGAATATTTGAAGATAGATTTGAACACAGATTTGACAAAATTTCTACAAGAAATGCTTACCAATGGTGAAAGGGTAGTAAAAGAAACTCATGATGAGAAAAAAATAAATGTTAATCATGATTTCATAGAATCTAATGTTGGATTGAAGAACCATCATGTTCCAAAGATCAATATGATGAAGTTTGATGGCAAGTATCCCAGAACACGGATACTACAGATGGAGCATTTTTTCAAACTCCATAATGTGTGAAACACACAAAAGCTGTGGATTGCAACTTTATATTTGGAAGCAAATCAATTTGTACGCTATTGATGCCTTTTCTCTCATAAACAAATTGTCGTTTGGGCTATTTTCATGGAGAAAATGATTGCACATTATGAGGATACAAAAAGAAACAATTTTTTTTATCCAATTGATAAATCTCAAAAAAAAGGGTTCAATGATGGAGCACATTGAGGACTTCCAAAAATTGAATATAAGGGTAAAAGATATTCTAGAGGAGAATAGGATTGATTTGTTCATATGGACTTTAAAAGATAGCATCCAACATGAGGTTGGCCTTTGGGAACCAGATTCATTGGAGAAGGCATTCAGGTTGGAAAGAAAAATGGAAAGAAAAATTATGGAAACAAGGAAGCCTACCACTCACAATCATAAATTTTGAAGTGTTACTACCCCTAGCCATCCACAACCTACAAGGTTGACACCATAACAATTGGAAAAAAAAAAAGAGCAAAAGGGCTTTGTTACAGTTGTGATAGAAAATACGCTAAAGGTCATAAGTGTGTGGAGAAGAAATTAATTTACATAGATTGTGAAGAGGAGGAAGAAAAGGAACAAGAAATGTCAAAAGAAGAGGATATACACCAAGAAAAAACCTTTGAAAAAAAATAATGGATCTGATAATATTTTGTAATGCATTGGCTGGAATTACCACTCCTTAAACTATCAAGATAGAAGGGCATATCAAGAAGAAAAAGGTAATAGTGTTGATTGATTTGGGAAGTACCCATAATTTTATTCATTGTAAGATACTCAAGGAATTGAATTGCTTCCTATATCCAGCACGAGAGTGTCAAGTGATGGTTGCAATTGGAGGAACCATAAATTGCTCAATAAAGTTTCATAATATCAAGCTATCCATGGGAGAATATGTATTGAATATCCCAATTCTTTTCATTCCAATGGAAGGTGCTGATGTTGTACTAGGAGTCTAATGGCTACAATCCTTGGGTACAATAGATTTTAATTTTCAATAACTTTGAATGAAATTCTCTTCAGAAGGAAAGGAAGTTGAATTAAGGGGTATTGCAGGGAAATCAAGAAAGATAATCAGCTCTAACGAAATGACAAAGATTCTAAAGAAAGAACAACAGGGCATAATTGCACAATTATGTTCACTAGAGGTTCTAACATTGAAATCATCCATTTCTCTAGACTCCAAAATGTCTTGGACAATCATTCCAAGTTATTTGAGACTCCCAAAGGCCTCCCACCTATTCGTGATAATGATCATGCTATTAATTTGATTCCAGGAAGTGTTCCTCCAAACACCAAGCCTTACAGATATCCCTATGTCCAAAAGAGTGAAATTGAACATATGGTTGCAGAAATGCTAGAGTTTGGTATAATTCAACCTAGTCAAAGTTCTTTCTTTGCTTCAGTAGTATTAGTTCACAAGAAGAATGGATCATTACGCATGTGTCCAGATTATAGGGAGCTCAAAAAGCTCACTATTAAAGATAAACTTCCCATTCATGTCATTGATGAATTATTGGATTAATTGAATGGATCAATTTACTTCACCAGGTTGGATCTTCGTTTAGGATATCATCAAATCTGAATGAAGACTGAAGACATTCCAAAAACAACATTTAGAACTCATGAGGGTCATTATGAATTTTTGGTCATGCCTTTTGGCCTTACTAATGCACCTTCTACATTTCAAGGTTTGACGAATTCCATTTTCAAACCCTTCCTTAGAAAATT
>APFE030744643.1:6631-35246 GCA_000404065.3 Pinus taeda
TTTTTTTTTTTTTTTTTTTTTTTTTTTTTTTTATATTTTGTTTTTTTTTTTAGAAATCCTCTAACCGCGCCTTCCTGACAACGACGCCAAAATGTAGTGGCCAATCTAGGGTGCTAGATTAGACTAAATTTAATTTCAACCAAGGTAGGTAAACTTAGAGGCACGTGTCTAAAATCTATAGACCTAAAAGGATCTCATCTACCTAACTAAGTGTCTACTGTGACAAGCTACAACACTCCTTTACAGGAGATTGAAATATGTTTCCTTTCACACCTTAACACTCAGATCATCTAATTTAATTAACTGTTCTAAAGGAACAGCGTGTTACTAGTCTGAGTTTTCAACCCTCTTACAAGGATATCATTCACAAAAGCTCTTTCCAGCTAACACACTAAGCATTCATGAAAACCAAAAGCTCTTTTAAGCACACTAAAATTCAAATGCATGAAAACAGAGTCCACAGAGATACTTCGAAATTCAATGGTCAATCAAATCTTTTACAAGATCTTGTTCAATAATCTAGCAATCGAATTCTCAAACTATCACCATGAATCATACAATAATACTTGCAAGAACTTCTAATGGAATCAATAAAATCATAGGCAAGAAAATAACATCAAACACTATTCAGCACTATTTAGATTCGAAAACACTATGGAAATGAAAATAAAAGTAGACCAATCTCCACGTAGGGCCCGTCCACGCTTCAATGGCACACTTAGGAAACTTCAAGTGATGAAAATGTTAACACATAAGCACTATAATGGTAAAACAATGCCTGTAATTAAGTTCTGGAAATCAAATTACATGCGAGAGCAATGTTCTGGAAACAATACACAAGAACAACAACATTCTGGAAACAATACACAGTCTTTTTAATCTGCTTGTCTCCTATCCTTCGTTCACTAACTTTCCCTTCTAGTCTATAATCGAATGTACATACATTATCATGTAGATGTTTCTGCTTTTACAAAAAAGGTGATTTTTGTCTTTTCTAATCTTAACTGATTTCCAAAACAAAACAAAATCAGTTTAGGTAACTCTGGATTTTTGCTGCTTTTGTGACCAAAAAGGCTGGGTTTGACCAACATTGACCATGTATCCAGGAGCTTTAGATTCGTTGTTGAATAGATCTTTCACTATGTATGTACATTTGAGATCATGTTCCTATCCTTTGTTTTGATTTTCCTGCCATGCCACGTGTCACAGCATAAACCAATTACAAGAAGTCATGACATCATGTAATTTTGTTGAAAATTTCTAATTTTTAACATAAAAATTCACAAATTAAATTTAATGTAAAATAACAACTATAATGCTTTGATTAATCAATTTCCATGGACCATGAGGGGTTTATGGGAGAAAATGATAGACAAATGATGGATTTCTAGAAGAAAAGGATCACAATGAAATGGTACCAACACTGTGGCTGTCGAATTCTACTCTCTTCTTACAGTGGTTTCTTGATTAAATCATCTTCATGCTTTAAGTATACTTGGGGTACCACAATAACCATCGAGCCCCCTTCACATTTTTTCTTATTATTCCCTTTGCATTTTGTACACAGGACATGGAGCCTTTCTTATTTAATGTTTGAACCTTTGATATTAAGGCAGAGTTCTGTTGATTTTTGGGTAGCATCGGATGTGCTCTAACTCCAAAATTTTGTGGAGGGGCTAGAACACATGAGATCTCCAAGACCTAGAAATCATTTGGAGAAATTTCACATGGAGTGCATGTTATTCAAATAATTAATTATTTTTGATGGTGCCTAAATTAAAACTTAGGAAAATTAAACTGAATTAATGTAAATATGGGTGAGAAGCTTCTAAGTGACGAGGATCATGTCTAACTTAATCTTAGTTTGTTGGTTAGAGATTATATCATGGTCATTGATTTCTCAACAGGAAAAGTATAAAGGAAGGCTTGGGGTCAGTTAGAGAAAACACACAGGGAGAGCAACACTTGAGCTAGGTTGACCTGGGGTGTGGTTTGCTGAGAATTTCGGAGTAAGCTTCTAGTGAAGATAAGGGAAATTCAATAGTGAGACTTTTGTCCAAGGCTGAGAATACATAATAGAGAGGCAACACAACATGAGAGAGGGACAATGTAGCTCTAGGAGGGTGACACAAAGGCTGGAGGGTTGACATAGTCACGCAGAGATGACACTGGGGTTTCTATGAGGCAGATTGGACATCAATTCAGCAGATCAATTTCTAATTCAGGAAAGTTCACCGGGAGCATGACACAACTCCTAGAGGAGGTGAAACAGTCCCAACGCAGAGCTAGGAGCAGCCATCGCTGCACAACACTGGGGACAACGTAATCACCTGTGGGGTTTGTTCATCCAGTTGGTCGATCCACCAAAATATTTGTCTCCGTATATAGATACTTCTTCTGGGTTTATTCTTTGTTGGGTGAGATGTATTTGGCACCCTAGTTATATTCATAAATCTACATAATAATAAAATCCTCATATCCGTTGCATCGATTTTCCCACATTGGGTTTTTCCGGGGACGTTTAGTCAAAAAGTAAGTGTATCCTTTGTGTAATTGTCTCATTTATTTTTCAGTACTTGATCTGTATATTGTTGTAGGCTGTAGTGTATTTGCATTAGTATTTTCTGAATATTTCTGAAAATAACTTGTTAAACTGAAGAACAGAAGTAGGTAATAAAAATAAGTTTACTGCAATAGAATTTTTGGTTTGTTGGGTTCAGAATTTTTCACATGGTATCAGAGCGATTGCAAATCAAGGAGGAATGAAATCATCGACGAAAGGACAGAGAAAAATATGTGTGTGAAGACATCTATCTCAAGAGATAACACAATTTCTGGTTGAGAGAGCAGAGGAGGGGTGACGTAGTCACCAAAGGAGGCTCACGCAGAGCCTACATCAACCTGATTGGGTGACATTGTTGCTGTAGAGGGTAGCGCAGTGGTTATTGGGCCAACGCAAAGATTGTTGAGTCTCGTTTTTTCGGTTGCCATCACTAGAGGTGCAACGATGATTTCATCTGGAGTTGCTGGTGGGGCACTGATTGTGGTTGTGCAGAATAATACCTAGTGGGGAAGAAGCAAAGTAGAGGGAATTAGTTCCTTAGAAGATTTCTTGCCAAGAAGTCTAGATTCAGTTCTGAGAAACAACAAAGAGAGATAAAAGAGGAGTGGTTCGACAGTGGTTGGCAGAAGGATTTTTGTGAAGGAAATAGAAATTCAAAGGGAGCTCATTCCTTAGAGGATTTCTATCGCCAAAGAAATCTAGATCCGAGTTTTGTTGGGGCAGCAGCGAAAGAGGGAGAAGAGAGCTAGCTCGACATTCATTTGGTAGAGATGGAAACCACATCTTCGGGAGGGAGATGAGGAGATTTAGAGCTATATTTTGAAAGAGCTACTGAAAAGGGGCAGGATCCTTGAGGTGCCCAAACTCTTGGATCACATACAGCTATGGGAGCCCTTAATGAAAGTAGCAGAATGATGAGAGTCAGTTGGTGTGAGGGATGATGGAGAAACAATGACAGAGCTAGAGCACCAAAGTTTGAAGCAGCGCAATGGAGTGTTACAACAGTACAGAAGGCACAAAGCAGATACAACAACAATGCAGTAGCATCAGAGGGTTAGCACAAATTAGTAGCAGAGGTAGCTTCAATGTCAAGGGGCATCCAGACTTACCAACATGTTAGCTTTTGGGTGGCTTTTCAGTTTCTTACTTCTCAACAATTGAGTTGTAGTGCAACATTTAGTAGTGGTAGTGCTATGGGCAGCATGATGCATCATATTGGGAGGGAGTTGCAGTACAAATGCAACAGTGACAGTGGTAGTGTCATAGGCAGCAATACACATTGCAACAACGCAGTGGATGCATAGTAGAAGGTCGAGTATCAACAACGTAGAGGACCGATGTTATGGATCAATGTGATACTTCTATTGGGAAGTATTAGTAGAGCACGTTCCTCGCTAAGAGGGAGTGTTGATTTTTGGGCAGCATTGGATGTGCTCTAGCTTTGAAATTTTGTGGAGGGGCTAGAACACATGAGATCTCCAAGACCCATAAATCGTTTGGAGAAATTCCACCTGGAGTGCATGTTATTCAAATAATTAATTATTTTTAATGGTGCCTAAGTTAAAACTTAGGAAATTAAAATAATTAAAGTGAATTAATGTCAATATGGGTGAGAAGCTTCTAAGTGACAAGGATCAAGTCTAATTTAATCTTAGCCGTTGATTAGAGATTAGATCATGACCGTTGATTTCTCAACGCGAAAAGTATAAAGGAAGGCTTGGGGTCAGCTGTAGAAAACACACAAGGAGAGCCACACTTGAGCTAGATGGAATTCTGGGGTGTGGTTTGCTGAGAATTTTGGAGTAAGCTTCTAGTGTAGAGAGGGGTAGTTTGGCAGCAAGACTTTCGTCCAAGGACGAGAATGCATAACAGAGAGGCAGCGCAACACCAAAGAGAGACAACACAACTCCAGGAGGGTGATGCAGAGGTTGGAGGGCTGATGCAGTCACATAGATGCAACACTGGGGTTTCTGTGAGTTAGATAGGGCATTAATTTAGCAAATCGATTTCTTTGTCTGGAAGGCTCACTGGGAGGGTGACACAATTTCTAGAGGAGGTGATGTAGTCACAATGCAAAGCTGGGAGCATCCATTGCTGTACGACAATGGGGACAGTGCAGTCACCTGTGGGGTTTGTTCATCCAGTTGTTGGATCTGCTAAAATATCTGTCTCCGGATAGAGGTACTTCTGCCGGGTTTATTCTCTATTGGGTGAGCTAGATTTGACACCCTAGTTGTATTCAAAAATTTGCATAATTATAAAACCCTCATATCTATTGTATCGGTTTTCCCGCATTGGGTTTTTCCAGGGACGTTTAGTCCAAAAATTAGTGTGTCCTTGGTGTGATTGTCTCATTTATTTTTCATTACTTGATCTGTATTTTGGTGTAGGTTGCAGTGTATTTGCATTAGTATTTTCTAGATATTTTTGAAAATAACTTGTTAAACTGAAGAACACAAGTAGGTAATACAAATAAGTTTATTACAATAGGATTTCTGGTTTGTTGGATTTAGAAAATTTCACAGTTCCATTGCCATAGATCTCCATTTATTTATAACTGCCTTACCTGGGGTTGACACATTTGATTAGCACTCCAATCAACTTCTTCATTTTGACATCTCAGAATATGGATTTTTAATTTTTTTTTTTTTTGAAATTTCTTCTAGTAGCCCTTTTATTCACATCAGAAGGTTCTCCAAATATTTGTCTCTTGGCAAAGTTCCTTTGCATAAGTATTGAATGGTGATGAGTTAATTCATGAAATTGTTAATATTTGTCACTTGTATGGTTTTGGTTAGAATAAATCCTTGCAACAAACCATACATTTTTGTCTAATTATTAGACATTTGTTCTAGTTCCATGTATACCTTTTAAAGAGTTTTCCTTCCCAGCTATACAAAATCTTTCCCCTCCTACTACCCTAAATTATATCATAAAAATAATAAATCAACATAATCCAAATAACTAATCATTTAATTATTACAATATAATAAATTAATTATTTTAAAAAATTTTAATTTTTTATATACTAAATAAGATAAAAACATCACACTTTTAACCCTGAGAAGTTTAGGGAATCCCACGCATATGATTATCCCTCCCAATTTCAATGAAAACCATAACATAGGGCCTGCTCAACTTCTACAATTTCCTTGTAAGATTCTCGGAATTTGTTGGTTATACTGCGTTGTTACATAAATATTTAAACATTTTTTTGTTTTCAAAGACTACAATGATATGAACGTATTTGTTTGTACACTCAAATTTTAGAAAATTACTTGAAAACAAAAAAATGCATTATATTGCCATTGTTATACATAAATACAAGGTTTTTATGTCACACACCACTTTATTTTCTTCACAAAAATTTCAATTATTGGTAAAACCAATTCAAAGTTAAAAATACTGGTCGGAAGTTGGTAAAGAACAATGTAAATAATAGTTATTTTCATATCACAAATAACTAAGACCATGATCTTTAACTTCATTTTCAAATTGGATGAACTTGTTTATTAGTTTTTAATTATTTTTATGGTGTGTAGCTATATTAATGTCCTTCATTTGATGGGAAATCAATTATGTAGATTCATGATTATTTTAGGAATATGGAATTAACTAATTATTCAAGGTAATTGTAAATTTTTGACAGAAGCTTGTGAGTTCTGGTATAATATCAAAGTCTTTATTGAAGTACACTTAAAATAATGATAAAGATTTAGAAGTTTTGGAAATATTATTACGAACACTTAAAAGGTAATGATAAAAATTTAAAGATTTGCAATTTTGATAAGTTTTTTTTTTTTTTTTTTTTCATAACATTATTTTAAATTTCTCTATAAATAGTCTAAACTATATTTTTTATATATATATAACTAAATAGTTTTATAGGACCAGCTCTAATCAAATTAAAACTTGAAATATTGAAAAAAGAATATAATATATCACTAAAATTTAATCATTTTTATCACCATTCCTCAAAAACAATCTTAAAAAAAAAAACATCAATATTACCAAATTTTTTTGGCTCCTTTTATTTATAATATTATTATTATTTTCAAAATAAAATAAAACATTAATATTTTTCCACATCCCTAACAAAATTTATCATAATTTAAATATCACTAAAATTTTAAACATTCATCTTACAATTTCCTTCCAACAATCTAGTAAAAGGGAAACATCAATGTTACCAAATAATTTTGTACGTTAATGTCTTTTTATATACATGGGAAAACTTATCAGGTCAAATTCTTTTGGTCCTCCCTTATTGGGATGAAAAATAGTTTTTTAAAAAACGAGTTCTTAGTGAATTACAAACCATTTCAAAGAGTTTTATTTTTGGCATTTTTTACTTGGAATAAAAAAACAAATTTTTAAAGTCGGAAAATTATAAAAATTTTGGTAATATTTTGATAAATTTCATCGGAATTTATATCAAATTTCAAGATTTTGGGTGTTTTGGAGATTTTGAATGGTGCTGAATCTATTTCCACTATGAAAAACATGATTCAAACACTACTAATTCAAAATTCCTTGAATTTTTTTTTCCCAGATTTTAACCACTTTTGACTGTCCTCAGTCAATCACACTTCTAATACACCAGGCCCTAGAAGAAAACACCAATGTTACGCAATAAAATTTTGCTATTTTCTTTTAACATATAATATCATTATTTTTTAATAAATATATTTATTTTAAATTAATTAATTTAACATTCTTGTGTGCATAGTTTTCTTTTTCCAAGTGGATTTTGAGTGGGTAATGAAACACTCTCTTCGTATAAACTGAATTAACATATTAATACCACGTATATATTAATTTTTATAAAATATTTTAGTTATTTTTTTAATATAAATATGTATTTTACAAAATATTATATTAAAAAAAAAGGTTTTCAAGTCAATAGGGACATGCATGGTAGCCATTTTCCTCAGTGTTCAAAGTGACTAGAAAATGAGGATTTATCGAAAATATGTGTGGAATCAGCCCGGGAAAGAACATAAAGGCGACATTATAAATACAGAGCTCCATTAGCAAATATATTAACAATTCTGAGCTTTGTGAAAGCAAGCAGATTTCATTGTCCTGGTATCCCTTTATTTTCATTCATGACAGACAGTCATGGAAAATCATGAACGTAGCAGAGATAATACTGTGACGCTCTTTCAAATGATAAAGGCCGAAGACTGTGATCCTGCATGGCTGTTAGATGCCGCCATTATTTCAACCCTTGCATATTCCAACAATCCTCATCAAGAACTCCACTCGCTGTACCAAGCATTTGAGTTGCCAGAAACGGCAAAATATCATTTTTTCGAAAAAGAAGAGCTGCGAAATGAGGGCCTCGAGAGCTGCAATCAGGATCTCCTGGTCGCCAAAAGCTTGTCCCACGGTCACATGATAGTCGCCTGCAGAGGCACCAAGGGGTTTATGGATGTGCTAACAAATCTGGACATCATACAGAGGCCCCGCAACTCAGGAGTGGGAGCTGCTCATGGGGGCTTTCTTGGTCGGGCCGAGAGCATTCCATTGAAATACCTGAGACGTCTCCTGATACGTGGCCACAAAATTGTAGTAACGGGACATTCCTTGGGCGGAGCCCTGGCTTCGTTGCTCAGCTTGGCGTTGCTTGAATCGATCCCCCGTTGGTGCCACGAACAACTCCATTGTTACACGTTCGGTTGCCCTGACTTCGCAGATTCAACGCTGGCAAATCACGTGAATTCCCGCTACAGGAAACACTTGGTGCATATCGTTTCCAGCAACGATATTGTGCCAAAGGCCATGAGGCTTTTTCATATTCTGGTAACGCAATTGGTTTCGAGATTGGTTGTGGCCATAGCAACGCCACGATTATCGGGGCTTCCCAGCGTGGTCTGCGAGTTCATCCGTGGGTTCGCGTTGTCATGGTGTTACCACTCGGACCGTGCCTACGCCTTTGCTGGCCAGATGGTGCTGCTTGATGATAACAAAAGCTCCACCTCCGATGAGTATGACCTCGATAAGTACTGTGACTTTCAACTTATTCAAAGTGTTTCGATTAATGGTATGAAAGAGCACAATCTTCATTTTTATATAGGCTCTCTTCAAAATTTCTGCACACAAGCCAAGGAATTAGGGTATTCCAATTGCAAATCTGAGCCGGCGGTCCATAGAAACGGAATTAACATTACTTTGAAAAAGGACAGGAAATCAAAGAGTTTGAGGAGCCTGGTAGCATCTGTAATCTTTGTGAAGCGTATGCAGGAATGTTCACCAAGAATTAGAGACTGAAAGAGGAAAGAAAAGGGCATTGCTTAATCTTCATAAAAAAATTAAAGAGACTGGCAAAGGAAAGAAAAGGACATTGGCAACATCTTTGGATTTTTAGATAGAGTTGAATATAATTTTTGTGATATTCTCTTTGGGTGACCCTAAATAGGGAAATGAGCACAGATATTATAGTGTTATTATGAACTTTGGAATATGCAGTATTATGAAAGGCATATAACAAATTTGACTCTCCATGCCCCTTTACTGAGTAGTTTCCTATACAAATACTATATTTTAGAGAATGAGGAAAAGTGATAGATTTAAGAGATAATATAGAAGCGTCATATGCTGTCAAATTCCCAACCATGTGGAAGCCTAATACGATTTTAGAAGAAGGATATGACACATCAACTTTATATTGGCTATGAAGCCTTAAACAAGATCACTGTAAAAAAATAGGTATCCAAATTTGAGATCCATGACTTGTTACATAAGCTCAAAGATCCAAACGATTTTAGCACCATTAACCTCAAGTTATGGTATTATTGAGTACTAATTGATCCCCTAATGTGTGAGACAACATTCAAATTAAAGGAAGATGTTTTCAAATGGCCAATAATGCAATTTAACTTGATACCTATAAAGTGTTTATTAGAATGATGGATTTCATCTTTGCATCTATTCACTACCCCTTTTGTGGTCATTTATCTAGCCATCATATGCATGTTTTAGTAGAACATGGGAGGAGCATGTAGAGCATGTTCATGACTTACTGGTCACTATGTGATGACACAAGTTACATGTCAATGTAGAGAAGTATTGAATTTTAGTTAAAGGATTAATTGTATATGGTGCATCTTGGATGAGGAAGAAGTGCATGTGGATCTAGTCATGATGAAATCAATCTACAAATTGTTATACTTAGAGAAACTAATGGATCTCAACGAATTTTGGGAATCACTAATTTATACGAAGGATTTGTGTTAGGGTTCTCCTACTTGTTTTGTCCATGAATCATATGAAAAAAAGTGGATCCAAGAAAAAATTCATTTATATTAGTGTATAACCGAGAAAGCATTTAAAGAGCGTGAGATAATGACTATACTTGGCACCAATACTCGTATTCTAAATTTGTATTGGAAAATTGCTATTGACATGGATTCCTTAGAGTATGTAATCAATTGTGTCATCACTAGCATGGACATCCAATTTTTTATAAAAACATAACGATTCTTAACATGGTTTGTAGATCCCTAAAATATGACAAGGATTTATACTTCATTGTCAAATCCTTACAAAAATGGTAGAATTATAATCTAGGAAATGAGATGATGATCCACACTATGGTACTAAGAATCCAACATATAGAGAAAAATTTCTTCTAGAATAATGGATTAGGACAGTAAGGTGCCATAGGGAATAAAGTGATGATTTACTTCTACCTTTTAAAAAAATCATTCACCCAAAAAAGGTTAGGGATTGATAAAATAAAAGGGTATGCTTGTGGAATGCTTCTTGCAAGGTCTTCAAAAAGATAAAATGGAGGAGAATAAAGAGAAATAATTCAAAGATTAATGGTATCTCAAGAATCTTACACATAAGACAACCATGAAAACCTCAATATTTTCCTAACAATAGTAAGCTCTAGTGCATAAATTTCTTAATATTAGTTAAACTTTATTTTATTCAAAGATTAAATGATGAACATGTGTGTAAATAACTTGAATTAACAAACACATTTGGGGTTGGGGAGAAACGATATATTTCATGAATAGCAAAAGAAGTTTAAGATAAGAGCATTATCTTCTTTGTGTTATAGTAACGTCAAATCTTCTCTACTTAGAGTTCTTTCCTTAAAAGGGGTAGTCTATTCCAATAACATATCCATAATTCTTCTCAAGTCTAAAATATTTACATATCCATAATTCTTCTCAGCTTTAAAATATTTGGTTGTGTTGGAGAATATGTGGAAGATGGGCAACTAAAAAGAGAATAAATATTATCACACCAACCCCATAGTGGCCTGAGATGTTAAAATTATACAAAGGGGGTTCATTTATAATTTAATGAGGGATACTTTAGGTAAAAGGTATAGTAATTTTCAGGTGGAAAATCATTCTTTGAAACTTTTTAAACATGCATGATGAAATGTCCTTGTTCTTGCCTTTATTTTAAGCCTTTAAGGGGTGATTTGTCCTTGTCCCTATCCTTGCTTGAGTAGAAGTAGGTACAAATCAAGTTTGATGTACAATATTTAGAATTACACGATAAATTTGTTTTGTTAAATGCAAACATTCATAGCCAATGGTTTTATATTAACACTTTTGACAGAATTTGATATCTTAAATGAACCCTCCAATGAGTTGATATGAAGTTTGTTTCTATCTTATCCCTCTTGAAATTGTTTTATCAAAACCTTATTTCTTTGATTCAAAAAGTTGTTGATCATGTAATTTCAATCAGGTTTAAGGCTCCGCTCCTCTTTGAAATTGTTTTATTAGGTTCTTATTACTTTGATACAAAAAGTTGTCAATGCTATAATTCAACCATATTTATTTGTTGACGTTATGATTCCTAGTGAAATTGATTTATAAGAACCATATTGCTTTGATCCAAAGGGTGTTGATGGTGTCATTCACCCATATTTATTTAGCAAAGGTTGTGATTCTTGGTGAAATTGTTTCATTAGAATCTTATTTCTTGGATCCAAAAAGTTGTTGATGGGGTAATTCACCCAATTATTTAGAGAAACATTTAATCCTTACTAAAATTGTTTTATTAGAACTTTATTGCTTTGATTAAAAAGTTTTTGATAATGCAATATATTTAGATTTATTTAACAAAGAACTTGATGCTTGTTAAAATTATTTTATAAAAAATATTACTACCTTGACCCAAAAAGTTGTTGATGGTGTAATTCAACAATATTTACTTAAGACTCTCTCATCCTTGGTGAGTTTTTTTTACCTAGAGATTACTGCTTTGATCCAAAGAGTTGTTGATGTATTTACTTAACAAAGATTCTGATCCTTGTTGAAATTGTTTTACATAAAGATTATTGCTTTGATCCAAAAAGTTGATGATGGTATAATTCAACCATACGTAACAAAGTTGATGATGGTATTATTGCTTTGATCGAAAAAGTTGATGGTGGTATAATTCAGCAATACCTAACAAAGAATCAAATCCTTCGTGAAATTGAATTATCAAAACCTTATTGCTTTGATATCAAAGTTATAGAGGCGAAGATGGCTAGGGTTTCTTCCAACGCCTTCCGTCATGCCGTCGACGTGGAGCTTCAGATTGATCCTGTTACAAGTGATGCTTGCATCCCTGGAGATCGGATTCCCCAATGTGTGATTGAGGAAGATTTTGTAGTTTCTGAAGCTTTTTCGCGCGAGATTTGGTTGCCAGCCCGTCGTCCAGGAGTTAGTTTCCTGTCAAGATTACACATTGGAGGAAGGGACCTTACCGGGCACGCTGGAATTGATTTTTTCTTTAGTGCTATCATATTTGCTTCTGCAAAGACTCAATCAAGATTTTTTGCCCTCACTTGATGCAAATCCAACCCATCACCTTTCAGATCTGGGTGATAGTTTGGAGAATCTTCAGTTACATTGTGCTTACATGGCTCTTTTGACAGGTCTAGTCCAAAGGCTTGATAAAATACCGATCCTCGGAGTCGTGCCCCCCTGTTTCTTTGTCAAATTGAATGAGGATAGGAATGTGAGGGCTATCTCATCCCCATAGCTTCCAGGCCGTTTTCTTTTCTTGCAAATTGGGTTGACGAACAATGTGGAAAATCAGATCCAGTATGCTTCACGCCAGATCTAGTGCCAGATCAAACTTTGATAATGCCCTTCCAAATTTTTGCAAGGTTCCCATCCAAAAAATATTTTCTTGTTGATGTTTGGGATGAGGATATCGTAAGGGATCCAAAAACGAAAGTGCAAAATTGCTGGGGTTTTCGATCAATTTTTTAGAGTTTGATCTCTGGAGGGAAGCTTTTACAAGACGACATATGCTTGCAGGAATATGGAATCACTCGTAATTCAACCATTATTATAAAACTGAGACTGCGGGGTGGAAGTTCAGGAGCAGGAGGGCTTTCTAGGGGCTTTCTAGTAACATATAAGGTCCAACTTCATTTAAGCATGCTGTAAAAAGAATGGTTGAATCATACATCAAATTTGATCAAACTCACTATCCTCAGTTCTTATATTGTGGAACAAATGAATCAGGGCCGAATTTGACAATATATTTGCTAGAGGTCAATGAACTCTACTCTAATTTCCATTCAAAAGGAGTCATATGCATATTAAATGGTTTCTAGCCCAAGATGGAGTAGCTATATCAATGCATCTTCATTCCTTAGACTAAAAACTAGGACATTCAGCTATGTTCTACGGGTTTTTTTGTTGTAAAATTTGATACAGTAAAAGATTTGGATTATGTTTTAGAAGAGGGACCATGGTTCTAGGATAGTGCGGGTCTTTTCAGAACTCCATGGTTCCCAAGTTTTGATGCTAATGCTATGGTGGTTTACAAAATGCCGGTGTGGGTCATGTTATAAAATCTCTCTTCTCATTTTTGGTATGACAAAATATTAGAAGGAATAGGCAATTATTTGGGGAAGTTCTTGAAGGTGGGCTCAAATAGAGTCACAATTAGAACTTTTACCTTTTCTAGGACGTGTAGAAGTAGACCTTAGTAAAGATTTACTAGATCGTATTATTTTAATTCATAATAATCCGCAGTGGTCCCCGTCTCTAGATTTTGAAAATATGACATTTAGATGTTGTATTTGTCTTCAAATGGGACACTTACAAAATTCATGTCCTCATGCCAAAAAAGATCCCAAAAGAAAAAAGAGACAAGCCCAAAAGCCAAAGGGATGACAGTTAGATTCCCATGATGTTGTAGCAGAGAAAGAAGAAATCATAGTGAATGCTACAAATATTGATGAACAAAATTTCCAAGAAATCATAGGGAAGAGGGGGGCTGAGCAAGTAGGTTTGATGCTTCAAACATCCAAAGTAACAATAGATTCAACTTTCTAGCCGCAAATTGAAAAGACTATATTTGAAAGAGAGGCAAGTGGTACCAAAAGAATTAATGCATTGGAGAGTCCAGACGCTGATAAAGAAATTTCTACATATGTAATAGAAAATCAAATGGCTATTGTATCTTCCACTCCCAACTCTGGTGGTTGGCTAAAGTGGAGAAAAAAAGGGTAGAAAAGTGTTGTGTTTTTTTATTTTTTATTTTTTCACTAGGCACCACTTAAAGTTGGTCTGATCGAATGCTTTTTAGGATTTCCAAAATGTAATTTTGTTGTTTTGAATGAAATTGTGATTTTTCCTTAGAGAAAAAAAATATAAAATTTATAGATGATAATTCAACCATATTTATTTAACAAAACTTTTATTGTTTTAAGAAAACATTATTGCTTTGATCCGAAAATTTGTTAAAGTTGTAATTGAACCCTATTTATTTAACAATGACTCTATGTGAAATATATAATTTTATTAGAACCTTATGGCTTCAATCCAAAATGTTGTCGATGGTGTTGATATAGTTATTGTACATCAAAATTTGTTTGTGGAACAAAGGGGACATAATATAGAAGAAAGGCCCTTACTGCTTGGATACATAGAGTTGTTCATCGTGTAATGCAATCATATTTATGGATCTGCATGGAGAGGAAAAATAAACATAGCCCTCATTCTCAATACCTTTGGACGGTTAGAAATGACAAAATACAATTTACTTTAAAGGATAAAAAAGCCTCATTTCAAAATTTCGACCGCATTAGTTAGAATCCATTGGGAGTATCTTTGGATTTTTAGATATAGTGAAATATTTTTTTTGGTTATATTCTCATTTGCTGACCTTATATATGGAAATGGCACGTTATTTATTATTATAAATGTTATAGTGTTATTCTGATTTTTGAAAATGAGGATATCATAAGTAGTCTTACTATTATATTTTCTCTAATTAGTGATAAGAATTACTAAAAGCTAAAAATTTTAAATTAAGAGGCTTGTTCTTTTTATGTTTAGGCTTTAAGAAGAAAATAAAATAATTACAATTATTAGATAAATTTAAAACATTTTTGCTATGGATACAATATGTGTAGATTATTTGATTAAATAATACAAAAACATTTTCACCTTTATTAAGAGAATACCTATGCAATGTCAAGAAAAACATACAACTCTCCATTTCCCTTTTCCCAATGGTTGTGTGTATAGATATTGTATTCTAGAGAATGAGGAAATCAAGTGATAGATTCTGGATATAATATAGAAGAGTCATATGCAATCAAGTTTCCAACCATGTGAGAGCCTAATATGAGTTTAGAAGGACATGGCATGATTACTCTATGTTGGCTATGAAACCTTCAATTAATGGTATGAAAGAGCACAATCTTCATTTTTATATAGGCTCTCTTCAAAATTTCTTCACACAAGCCAAGGAATTAGTGTATTCCAATTGCAAATCTGAGCCGGCGGTCCATAGAAACGGAATTAACATTACTTTGAAAAAGGACAGGAAATCAAAGAGTTTGAGGAGCCTAGTAGCATCTGTAATCTTTGTGAAGCGTATGCAGGAATGTTCACCAAGAATTAGAGACTGAAAGAGGAAAGAAAAGGGCATTGCTTAATCTTCATAAAAAAATTAAAGAGACTGGCAAAGGAAAGAAAAGGACATTGGCAACATCTTTGGATTTTTAGATAGAGTTGAATATAATTTTTGTGATATTCTCTTTGGGTGACCCTATATAGGGAAATGAGCACAGATATTATAGTGTTATTATGAACTTTGGAATATACAGTATTGTGAAAGGCATATAACAAATTTGACTCTCCATGCCCCTTTACTGAGTGGTTCCTATACAAATGCTATATTTTAGAGAATGGGGAAAAGTGATAGATTTAAGAGATAATATAGAAGGGTCATATGCTGTCAAATTCCCAACTATGTGGAAGCCTAATACGATCTTAGAAGAAGGACATGACACATCAACTTTATATTGGCTATGAAGCCTTAAACAAGATCACTCTAAAAAATAGGTATCCAAATTTGAGATCCATGACTTGTTACATAAGCTCAAAGATCCAAACTATTTTAGCACCATTAACCTCAAGTTATGGTATTATTGAGTACTAATTGATCCAACTAATGTGTGAGACAACATTCAAATTAAAGGAAGATGTTTTCAAATGGCCAATAATGCAATTTAACTTGATACCTATAAAGTGTTTATTAGAATGATGGATTTCATCTTGCATGTATTCACTACCGTTTTTGTGGTCATCTATCTAGCTATCATATGCATGTTTTAGTAGAACATGGGAGGAGCATGTAGAGCATGTTCATGACGTACTGGTCACTATATGATGACACAAGTTACATGTCAATGTAGAGAAGTATTGAATTTCAGTTAAAGGATTAATTGTATATGGTGCATCTTGGATGAGGAAGAAGTGCATGTGGATCTAGTCATGATGAAATCAATCTACAAATTGTTATACTTAGAGAAACTAATGGATCTCAACAAATTTTTGGAATCACTAATTTATACGAAGGATTTGTGTTAGGGTCCTCCTACTTGTTTTGTCCATGAATCATATGAAAAAAGGTGGATCCAAGAAAAAATTCATTTATATTAGTGTATAATTGAGAAAGCAAAGAGTGTGAGATAATGACTATACTTGGCACCAATACTCGTATTCTAAATTTGTATTGGAAACTCGCTATTGACATGGATTCCTTAGAGTATGTAATCAATTGTGTCATCACTAGCACGGACATCCAATTTTTTATAATAACATAACGATTCTTAACATGGTTTGTAGATCCCTAAAATATGACAAGGATTTATGCTTCATTGTCAAATCCTTACAAAAATGGTAGAATTATAATCTAGGAAATGAGATGACGATCCACACTATGGTACTAAGAATCCAACATATAGAGAAAAATTTCTTCGAGAATAGTGGATTAGGACAGTAAGGTGCCATAGGGAATAAAATGATGATTTACTTCTACCTTTTCAAAAAAGCATTCACCCAAAAAAGTTAGGGATTGATAAAATAAAAGGGTATGCTTGTGGAATGCTTCTTGTAAGGTCTTCAAAAAGATAAAATGGAGGAGAATAAAGAGAAATAATTCAAATATTAATGGTATCTCAAGAATCTTACATATAAGACAACCATGAAAACCTCAATATTTTCCTAACAATAGTAAGCTCTAGTGCATAAATTTCTTAATATTAGTTAAACTTTATTTTATTCAAAGATTATATGATGAACATGTGTGTAAATAACTTGAATTAACAAACACATTTGGGGTTGGGGAGAAATGATATATTTCATGAATAGCAAAAGAAGTTTAAGATAAGAGTATTATCTTCTTTGTGTTATAGTAACGTCAAATCTTCTCTACTTAGAGTTCTTTCCTTAAAAGGGGTAGTCTATTCCAATAACATATCCATAATTCTTCTCATGTCTAAAATATTTACATATCCATAATTCTTCTCAGCTCTAAAATATTTGCTTGTGTTGGAGAATGTGTGCAAGATGGGCAACTAAAAAGAGAATAAATATTATCACACCAACCCCATAGTGGCCTGAGATGTTAAAATTATACAAAGGGGGTTCATTTATAGTTTAATGAGGGATAATTTAAGTAAAAGGTATAGTAATTTTCATGTGGAAAAATCATTCTTGGAAACTTTTTAAACATGCATGATGAAATGTCCTTGTTCCGGCCTTTTAGGGGTGATTTGTCCTTGTCCCAATCCTTGCTTGAGTAGAAGTAGGTACAAATCAAGTTTGATGTACAATATTTAGAATTACACGATAAATTTGTTTTGTTAAATGCAAACATTCATTGCCAATGGTTTTATATTAACACTTTTGATAGAATTTGACATCTTAAATGAACCCTCCAATGACTTGATATGAAGTTTGTTTCTATCTTATCCCTCTTGGAATTGTTTTATCAGAACCTTATTTCTTTGATTCAAAAAGTTGTTGATCATGTAATTTCAACTAGGTTTAAGGCTCTGCTCCTCTTTGAAATGGTTTTATTAGGTTCTTATTACTTTGATACAAAAAGTTGTCAATGCTATAATTCAACCATATTTATTTGTTGACGTTATAATTCCTAGTGAAATTGATTTATAAGAACCATATTGCTTTGATCCAAAGGGTGTTGATGGTGTCATTCACCCATATTTATTTAGCAAAGGTTGTGATTCTTGGTGAAATTGTTTCATTATAATCTTATTACTTGGATCCAAAAAGTTGTTGATAGTGTAATTCACCCAAATTTATTTAGAAAAACATTTAATCCTTACTAAAATTGTTTTATTGGAACTTTATTGCTTTGATTAAAAAGTTTTTGATAATACAATTTATTTAGATTTATTTAACAAAGACCTTGATGCTTGTTAAAATTGTTTTATAAAAAATATTACTACTTTGACCCAAAAAGTTGTTGATGGTGTAATTCAACAATATTTACTTAACAAAGACTTTCTCGTCCTTGGTGAGTTTTTTCTACCCAAAGATTACTGCTTTGATCCAAAAAGTTGTTGATGGGTTAATTCGACCGTATTTACTTAACAAAGATTCTGATGTTTAGAAAATGATTTTCGAGGAAATCACATAAATAATCATTTGTCGACCCGTTTCGAACCAACCAAAGATTCTGATCTTGGTTGAAATTGTTTTATATAAAGATTATTGCTTTGATCCAAAAAGTTGATGATGGTATAATTCAACCCTACGTAACAAAGTTGATGATCGTATTATTGCTTTGATCAAAAAAAGTTGATGATGATATAATTCAACAATACCTAACAAAGAATCAAATCCTTCGTGAAATTGAATTATCAAAACCTTATTGCTTTGATATCAAAGTTAGAGAGGCGAAGAAGGCTAGGGTTTCTTCCAACGCCTTCCGTCATGCCGTCGACGTGGAGCTTCAGATTGATCCTGTTACAAGTGATGCTTGCATCCCTGGAGATCGGATTCCTCAACGTGTGATTGAGGAGGATCTGAAGCTTTTTCGCGCGAGATTTGGTTGCCAGCCCGTCTCCAGGAGTTAGTTTCGCTGTCAAGATTATACATTGGAGGAAGGGACCTTACCGGGGCACGCTGGAATTGATTTTTTCTTTAGTGCTATCATATTTGCTTCTGCAAAGATTCAAACAAGATTTCTTGCCCTCACTTGATGCAAATCCAACCCATCAACTTTCAGATCTGGGTGATAGTTTGGAGTTGGAGAATCTTCAGTTACATTGTGCTTACATGGCTCTTTTGACAGGTCTAGTCCAAAGGCTTGATAAAATGCCGATCCTAGGAGTCGTGCCCCCCTGTTTCTTTGTCAAATTGAACGAGGATAGGAAGATGAGGGCTATCTCATCCCCATAGCTTCCAGGCCGTTTTCTTTTCTTGCAAATCGGGTTGACGAACAATGTGGAAAATCAGATCCAGTATGCTTCACGCCAGATCTAGTGCCAGATCAAACTTTGATAATGCCCTTCCAAATTTTTGCAAGGTTCCCATCCAAAAAATATTTTCTTGTTGATGTTTGGGATGAGGATATAGTAAGGGATCCAAAAACGAAAGTGCAAAATTGCTGGGGTTTTCCATCAGTTTTTTAGAGTTTGATCTCTGGAGGGAAGCTTTTACAAGACGACATATGCTTGCAGGAATATGGAACCACTCGTAATTCAACCATTATTATAAAACTGAGACTGCCGGGTGGAAGTTCAGGAGCACGAGGGCTTTCTAGTAACATAAAAGGTCCAACTTCATCTAAGGATGCAGTAAAAAGAATGGTTGAACCACATATCAAATTTGATCAAACTTTCACTATCCTCAGTTCTTATATTGTGGAACAAATGAATCAGGGTCCGAATTTGAGAATATATTTGCTAGAGGTCAATGAACTTTACTCTAATTTCCATTCAAAAGCAGTCATATGCATATTAAATGGTTTCTAGCCTTTTGATGGAGGAGCTATATCAATGCATCTTTTCCCCTTGACTAAAAACTAGGACATTCAGCTATGTTTTATGGGTTTTTTTGTTGTAAAATTTGATACAGTAAAAGATTTGGATTATGTTTTAGAAGAGGGACCATGGTTCTAGGATAGTGCGGGTCTTTTCAGAACCCCATGGTTCCCAAGTTTGATGCTAATGCCATGGTGGTTTACAAAATGCTGGTGTGGGTCATGTTATAAAATCTCTCTTCGCATTTTTGGTGTCACAAAATATTAGAAGGAATAGGCAATTATTTGGGGAAGTTCTTGAAGGTGGACTCAAATAGAGTCACAATTAGAATTTTTACCTTTTCTAGGATGTGTAGAAGTAGACCTTAGTAAAGATTTACTAGATCGTATTATTTTAATTCATAATAATCCGCAGTGGTCCCCATCTCTAGATTTTGAAAATATGACATTTAGATGTTGTATTTGTCTTCAAACGGGACACTTACAAAATTCATGTCCTCATGCCAAAAAGGATCCCAAAAGAAAAAAGAGACAAGCCCAAAAGCCAAAGGGATGGCAGTTAGATTCTCATGATGTTGTAGCAAAGAAAGAAGAAATCATAGTGAATGCTACAAATATTGATGAACAAAATTTCCAAGAAATCATAGGGAAGAGGGGGGTTGAGCAAGTAGTTTTGATGCTTCAAACGTCCAAAGTAACAATAGATTCAACTCTCTAGCCGTAAATTGAAAAGACTATATTTGAAAGAGAGGCAAGTGGTACCAAAAGAATTAATGCATTGGAGAGTCTAGACGCTGATAAAGAAATTTCTACATATGTAACAGAAAGTCAAATGGCTATTGTATCTTCCACTCCCAACTCTGGTGGTTGGCAAAAGTGGAGAAAAAAAGGTAGAAAAGTGGTTTTTTTTTTTTTTTTTTTTTTTTTTTTTTTTTGGGTACCACTTAAGGTTGGTCAAGTCGAATGCTTTTTAGCATTTCCAAAATGTAATTTTGTTGTTTTGAATAAAATTGTGATTTTTCTTTGGAGAAAAAAATATAAAATTTATAAATGATAATTCAACCATATTTATTTAACAAAACTTTTATTGTTTAAAGAATTTTCGGCGAAATCACATAAATAATAATTTGTCGATGCGTTTCGAACCAACCAGTGTGGTTCATCGTCAGGATAAGTAACTTGTCCTGACGATGAACCACATTGGTTGGTTTGAAACGCGTCGACAGATTATTATTTATGTGATTTCGCCGAAAATTCTCTAAACAATGTTATGGATCACAGAAGTCTAAATTCCTTAAAACTTTTATTGTTTTAAAAAAACATTATTACTTTGATCCGAAAAATTGTTGAAGTTGTAATTCAACCCTATTTATTTAACAATGACTCTATGTGAAATATAATTTTATTAGAACCTTATGGCTTCGATCCAAAATGTTGTCGATGGTGTAATCCAACATCCACTTCAACAAAGACGTTGATATAGTTATTGTACATCAAAATTTGTTTGTGGAACAAAGGGGACATAATATAGAAGAAAGGCCCTTACTGCTTGGATCCATGGAGTTGTTCATCGTGTAATGCAATCATATTTATGGATCTGCATGGAGAGGAAAAATGAACATAGCCCCCATTCTCAATACCTTTGGACGGTTAGAAATGACAAAATACAATTTACTTTAAAGGATAAAAAAGCCTCATTTCAAAATTTCGACCGCATTAGTTAGAATCCATTGGGAGTATCTTTGGATTTTTAGATATAGTGAAATATTTTTTTTTGTTATATTCCCTTTTGCTGACCTTATATATGGAAATGGCACGTTATTTATTATTATAAATGTTATAGTGTTATTTTGATTTTCGAAATTGAGGTTTATAGGATATTATAAGTAGTCTTACTATTATATTTTCTCTAATTAGTGATAAGAATTACTAAAAGCTAAAATTTTTAAATTAGGAGGCTTGTTCTTTTTATGTCTAGGCTTTAAGAAGAAAATAAAATAATTACAATTATTAGATAAATTTAAAACATTTTTGCGATGGATACAATATGTGTAGATTATTTGATTAAATAATACAAAAACATTTTCACCTTTATTAAGAGAATATCTATGCAATGTCAAGAAAAACATACAACTCTCCATTCCCCTTTTCCCAATGGTTGTGTGTATAGATATTGTATTCTAGAGAATGAGGAAATCAAGTGATAGATTCTAGATATAATATAGAAGAGTCATATGCAATCAAGTATCCAACCATGTGAGAGCCTAATATGAGTTTAGAAGGACATGGCATGATTACTCTATATTGGCTATGAAGCCTTAAGCGGGATCACTAAAAAAAATCGATACCCAATTTCGATATCCATGACTTGCTACATAAGCTTAGAGGTCCAAAATAATTTACAACATTAATGTCAAGTCTAGATATCATTGAGTACTAACTAATCCAATTAATGTGTGTAATACAACATTCAAATCAAAGGAATACCTATTCAAATAACCAATAGTGCCATTTAACTTTATTAATTGACCTATTACAATGTTCATTAGAATGATAAATTGCATCTTGCATCCATTCACTAACCCTTTTGTTGACATATCTAGCCATCATACACATGTTTAGTAGAATATGGAGTTGTACCTAGAGCATGTTCATGATGTATTGGTCACTATGTGATGACACAAGTTACATGCCAATGTAAATCAATTTTGGCTTTTTATCTAAAGTATTAATTATAGTGTAAATTTTGAATGAGGAATAATTACATGTGGATCTAGTTATGATGCAATTTGTCTAGAATTAGTTGGATTTGGAGACACTAATTGATCTCAACATCTTCTGGAAATCACTAATTTATATTAAGAATTTGTGTTGGGGTTCTCCCACTTGTTTTTCCCATGAATCATATGAAAAAGGTGGATCCAATAAAAAATCATTTGGATTAGGGTATAATAGAAAGCATTTGAGGAGTGTAAGAAACGACTCTACTTGGCATTGATACTCATATTCTAAATTTGTAGGGGAAACTTGCTATTGACATGGATTCCTTAGAGTATGCAATCAATTATATCATCAATAGCACGGGAATTTATTTTCCTATTAATACAAAACAACTCTTAACATGGTTTGTAGCTCCCTAAAATATGACAAGGAATTATACTTCATTGTCAAATCCTTTAAAAAATGGCAGAATCATAATCTAGGAAATGAGATGACCATCCACACTATGTTAGTAAGAATATGACACATAAGAGAAATTTTCTTCTAGAATAATGGATTAGGATACTAAGGTGCTACAGAGGGTAAAGTGATGATATACTCTTATATCTCTGAAAAAGCATTCAGCCAAAGGAAATTTAGGGCTAAAAGATAATAAAAGGGTATACTTGTGAAATTCTCCTTGCGAGGCGTTCAAAATTTAGGATGAGATGGAGGAGAATAAAGAGAAAAAATTCTAAGATCAATGGTATCTCAAGAATTTTACACATAAAAAAACGTTTTTTCCAACAATAGTAAACCCTAATGCATAGCTTTCTCAAAATTAGTTAATATTTATTTTTATGCAACAATTGAATGATGAATGTGTGTGTAAACAACTTGTGTTAACACAACATATTTGGCGTTGGGGGAGAAATGATTTAGTTCATTAATAATTTAAAAATGTTTAGGATAAGGGTATTATCTTTATTTGTGTTATATTAATGTCATAACTTCTCTCCTTAGAGTTATTTCCTAAAAAGGGGGCTCTCTAATCTAGCTACATATCCATAATTCTTTTCAAGTCTAGTATCCTTAGTTGTGTTAGAGAATACATGCAAGTTGGGAAACAAAAAATATGATAAATACTAGAACAACAACCTTTTAGTGCACAAATTTTAGAACGATTCAAAGGAGACTCATTTTGTAGCCACCCCTCCCACATTTACCCAATTTCACCGAACTGCTAGGGTAAACATGAGACAAAGAGTTACTATGACATGACCCAAACTTCAAGCTCCAATTAAGGAAGTGGGGCCTACAAACTGACAACTCATAACATCCGTCAGGGCTACATGACACTCAGGGGCCAAAGGACCACCCCAGGTGACCAAACCCTGAGTTGGGTCTCTTTTAATTGAACTGGACTCCCAACCACATGCATGACAAGGCCTGGATGCGGTAATAGGCCTCCAACCACATGCACAACATTGGCTCCATGCGGTTATATCCCAAAATATCCAGTTTAGAGGGTGCGGTCCCGAGATCTGAGCAACAATTCTAGGCCAGCCTCCAGACCGCTGCTTAATACTTCCTTAGACTTTCCAAAATAAGGATAGAGATGAAAACAAGTTAAAAATTCAAACTTGGAGGAAGAACTTGACCTAGACTACCTAAAACACACTAGACATTTCATCAAACACATGGAAGACATGTAAGATACATGTCACGACTACATATCTGATCATAATGGTTTGAGAATCATCTAAGAATCACCAAGGACCTATGCCCTCTCCACATAGCTGTAAAAATGCTATTAGCCCACACATTCATCAACCAATCGATAATTAAATGATTCATGACAAGAGCCATAGATGATACACATCATATAATCAACAAATAAACATAAAATAACTAGCATAGAAATCATGGCAATTCAACCATAATATCACCAATATAATTACTACAAATTCTCATAGATCACAATAAGAACATATCTCATATCAGCCAATCGTCCCCACACAATTATCCAGGCATGAATGTGGGTTCTCATGGAATAAACCAAGGAAAAGCCAAACCAGGGCTTCTAGAGGCCAAACCACCTCAACCCTTAACTACAACGATTCCACCTCCATGGTTAGACATCACTAACACCAACCAGATCAATCTCTACCCAAGATGTCTAGGGCTCCAGGAACTAATAACTCAACCCACAACCTTTGAGGGATCTAGAGCATTTGTCCAACCTGACTCCAGAGACTAGTAACTGAACCCACCAATGGCTCTAAAGCTTTTATCCGAACCTAGGCTCCAGGACTAGTAACCCAACCCAAGTTGTTCCAAGGCTTCCAAAGCATTTGTTCCAACCCACATCCATAAGGAACATGAGCACCAATTAGAAAAGCAACAAGTGGAAAAAGCCCATAACACCTTGGATATCTAGGAAATGGCAAGGCAAGGCTAAAACCACTGCCAATCCAGGAAAATATCCATGCCAATGACAACACATAACCAAAAAATCATATTCATATACCATGCATCCAAAAGTCAACAAGGAAATCACACATGCAACCTGTTACTTGCAAAGAAATCTAGTTGTAGATGTTGATCCACCTGTTCCCTCACACTTTTCGACTTTCCTTTGTCTTCTTTCTCCAAATCCAATGTATGTCAAAGTGCTCCAATAATTCTCCAAGAATACTCTAAGTGTACAAGAGTATGAGAGAATGAGAGAATAGAAGAGAGCTCCAAAACTGAACTGAGAAAAAGCTTATGAACTTATCCTTAGAAGCCTTTTTATCATTGAGGCCTCTAGTTTCTTCATTTTCATTTAGTTTCCCTTAAATTTACCTCTCATGAAAATCTGTGTCTCTTCACCTTCCTTTTCTCGTATTTTCCTTTATTTCATAAAAAAATGCCGATTATTGCCACTTTGCCTTTTCCAATGCCTTTGCCAATTTCCATAGCCATCAATTAATCACCACTGATACCCATCACTATATTTTGCCCAACATTAAGCTTGGAATACATGTCCCCTGCCCTTTGTCTTATTTTAGTTACATAGAAAATCAACCATGGGTTGTTACAAACCCCTACCCCTTGGGGAAACACTGTCCGCGGTGTTTTATGACACCTATGATGAGAAAACCATTGAAAAAAAAAAATAGACTGCCCATGGAGCTTTATAACATAGCTTGATGTAGTATATTCAATGAAAAACTACTGCAAACCATGATAAACATAGAAAACATGGAAACCATACCACATATTGGAGCTTTATAACACAACTCGTCGTGGTATCTACAACAACATCCATATACATATACATATACCAAAAATTCATATGCTCGAAGCAACAAATAATTAAAGATACATAGCCTACATTTGATCAACCATCTTCCATGTAGCTTCATCGGGCCCAAAGTGCTTGCATTGCACTTTAACTTGCTCAATTGCTTTGTTCTAGAGCATGAGCTATTTCCATTGCAATATGCATTGTGGTTTTCGTTGGAATTTTCCCTTTGGTTGCACTTGCAATACAAACTAGTCAATCTTATGATCAACATCACGTACATACTTCTTCAACAATGAAACATGGAAAACATCATGGAATTTCATTGTCGGAGGCAATGCAAGTACGTAGGCCATTGGTCCAATCCTCTCAAGCATATCGAAAGGTCCGCAATACCGAGGTGCCAGCTTGGCATATGATCCAATCCTCAAGGAACTCCTTAAATACCCTATGCTGATCTGCATAACTCTTCTACCTGTCCTGTGCTGCCTTCAAATTCCCTTTAATAGCCTGTATTTCTTATTCTATCTCTACCAACATATACGGTTCTCTCAACACCTTTTTCACTTGAATGCTCCAACTGATAGGAGTATTAAAATCCGCCCATAAAGTCCCTCAAACTAGTGACTCCTAATACCCATTATCATAAGAAAACTCTACCAATGGAAGACACTTTTCCCACTTCCGTTGTTGATGCATGGCATACATCCTCAACATGTCCTCAAGTATCTTGTTGACCCTCTTTGTTTGTCCATCTGTTTGTGGATGATAAGATATACGGAAAGAAAATCTATCCCCAAACTTGAAAACAACTCTTTCAAAACCTAGAAGTGAACTTAGCATCTCTCTACAATATTCTTTGGAACACCATACAATCTCACTATCTCCCTGATGAAAATCTAAGATATCTCACTAGCTAAATTTGTAGGCTTAATCGCAATAAAGTGCGCTACCTTACTTAACCTGTCAATCACAACCATGATAGAATAATGTTGTCTCAATGTCCTCGAAAAACCTATAATGAAATCCATGGAAATGACCTCCCATTTCCACTTTGGAATCAAAATCGGCAATAATAAACCACATATATTCTTACACTCTACTTTTACCTGTTAATAATCCAAACATATATGTTGGCTTAGGGGTCTTGACCGAGGTTTAGAGTTAGTTGCGCCAACCAACTAATCCCTACACTATTGGCCCTTTCGGAAAACAACCTGCGTAGCACTAGTTGTAGTCTCACCCGAAGTAGTATGGGGGGATGCAAGAACCAAGTTTCTACATCTAGAGACGAGTGTGATGTCTTTTAGTGCCTTCAAATCTACCTTCACGCAGATTGATAAGCCCTTAGGGTTCAGTACTACAACTCTACTAAAATAGCCTTCAGACCTTCGCAAAGGTCTACGATCAGCCTTTGCAGACCCTTAACAGTTGATTTATCCACTTACATGCATTAGAGAACAATCCTAAAATAGTGTTTGCGTAGATCTAATTAAGTAATTTAGTAAACATAACAAAATTTATCACAGCCTTTGCGAAAGTAGTTAACATTCATTGCGTACATCTATGAAGACTTATCCAAGAGAATCACACATCATTAGATCAATATTTCATAAACACATTATTCATTCACAACATATATCGTAAACAAAAGTAAACAAAGATAAACATATATACACAAGATTTCTTCGGTAACTTTCTTTATTTATCTTCAATTAAGCTTTATAGACTCAAAAATATCCTGCGCACTCAGCTTCAGGGATCTGCACACTCAGCTGTGGACTCTACCCAAGCCTCTGCACACTCAGCTGTAGAGCCTTTCATCTCCTCTATGTCCCACTTCTCTGCGCTATCCCTTCTCTTCTATTCACCCATTTCATCCTAGATATCTATCATGACATGACCTCCCTTAGAATCTCTAAGACACATCTATTTATACCCCTTTTCATACAATCCCATGGTCCATAGACCATGGGTAGGTCAAAAAAGCGACTCAAACTTTACATAAACAAGGGGCTAAGACCCCTTTGACTCCTAATCACCTACGCGCTCCACATCCACAAATCGTGGAGAATTTACATTGCTTACAAAATATATCAAAACTTGGATTATTTTAACCCCAAAACTGACCTGGGGGACCCCATCCCAAAGTGCCCCCAACACAAAGATTTTGACTCGCCCTCGAGTCACTTAGCTGGTGCTGCGATCTTGCTGTGAAGATCCCCCAACTCTACCTAGATTATTTAAACTTGGGCAACGCTCTGTGTAGTTGCCTGCTTGACCTTCTCAACTAAATTATCTATAGTTGATCCTTTACGGCCAGCCTCATTGTCTGCTACGTCAATTGCAAGCCCTTAAGCTTATCATGGATGGTTGTTGTGACTTGATAAGCCTCTTCCAACCATGGCTGCAACCTGGCCTTTAGCAAGGCCTCCTTATTTTGTTCTTCCTCCACCCACGCGAGGAGCGTTTTTCCCTCCTGCAATTTGGCTAGGTGCTGTGTCGATGCAATGTAGTGCACTATTGCCCTAACTTCATCATACTACCATTGTTGCTCCTTGACCTTTGTATTCAGCGTCTACATGTTTGGATCTTCCTGCAGGTTGGTTACCAACTCCATTGCTTGCTCAAATAATGCTGAATAGTCATCGATTGTGGCATCTAAGGTGTCCATTCCTTATTTTATGGTGGCTCCATACTACTCTCGGACCTTAGGCAGAGTTGTGGGCTGCAACTTTAGCTGCAGCTCTGTGATCTTCATGTTGAGTTCAAACTAAACT
>APFE030744647.1:0-11244 GCA_000404065.3 Pinus taeda
TTTCATGAGTCTATGTGGTGGTTTAATTTTTCTTTGGAAATTTCATGGTCTACAGATGACCATCATCTTCTTTTGGCTAGTTCTTTAAGGAAGGGTGTCAACCTAGGGTCATATGAAAAATAAAAGGAAGCATGGACTCAATTTATGTTACTTATGTAAAAAATCAATGAAAACAAATGTTCATTTGTTTTTGTTATGCCCTTTCACATTACAGGTATCACATGAACTTGAGCAGACAATTTGAGCATCTATATTCTAGATCAAAGATTATGTATTAGGCTGCCTTCATGAGTTCTTCAAGAATCAAACAATGAGATATGTTTGGTCTCTTCTTATCTTGGTTTCTTGGGGGAGTGTGAGTGTGAGTGTGAAGGAGATATAGTTTGAGCGAATAATTTCTTGTTTTTATTTTATAGTAGGTGAGGTGATTTGTTATAAAATGATGAACATTCATTTTGGTTATGTTAATAATCAATAAACAATGCAAACAAGTTATATATACATACATTGAGATATTGTAATTAAGATTTTGGGAAGTTGTAGTTAATGATCAATATAAATTTGAAGTATTCTAATGAACATCGATGTGTGCGGATATGTGAGGATGGTTTTTTGTAACATGGTAAAGCTCATTATGAATGATGTAAAGTATCATTTTCCAAGTCGATAATTTCTTTATACAAACTATATTTATAAACAATGAAATATAAAAGTATATTACTAATTTGATGTTTGGCTAGACAATAATACATATTATAATGCATCAAAGCACTTTAATATTACAACAAATTGATTAAATTTAACCATTTAGATGATAGTGTATTCTATATTTTTTTCATATAAATACAAATTCATGTACAAAATTTCTTATTTGTTACAAAGTTTAGCTTGATTATAGCGGTATTTGTTGGAGATCACCAAAATTTATTGAATTAGATATGGAGGAATCCTATCAAGCCAAAACTCATATACAACTCTTGATTTATTTTACCTTCTTGTATTAATATACAAGGTTCTCTCTTATCTAAAACACATCCCTTGATTTCATTTCTCCCTACTCCAGTGATTCAAATCACATGATTAGTTCATAAAGGTTTTTCGAAAACTAGAAGTTAAAATCCTCCCATATAGTTATTATTTCTCGATGACAATTTACATAGTTAGGAGTTGTAATGCCCCTTTTATTTTCTTTTCCCTTTTCAACATGAACACCTATTATAGAGAAAATCATTGCATGACAAATGAATACTTGTGATGAATAAAAAAGAGTCAATTTAATGTGCATAATAACATTCAAATTTGATACAAGAATGCAAAATATTGTATGTGAAAATGAACACACCATTTGTATATATAGTCATTAAGGAAGATTTTTAGGAATGATACCTATTGGTTAGGGTTATGTTCATTTCCTAAGAGTCTGAATTATATGTCCTATGTACATAACACACACACACCCTTCATGCACGCCTTCATCTCATCTCTATTAATGTATTTGGGGTTAAAAAACGATGTTTATAAAACACTATTTCGATATGGACACATCCAAACTATTTCTTTCAAGGAAAAAAGTCCTAAATTTACATAAATTTTGACACTATTTTGTAAACATCACTATTCACATCCACAGTAAAAAAACACTATGTTTCTACATTTTTGCATGTCAATATGCTAATGAGCATGTAATATTCATCTCTTCTTGACACATTAATAACATCATATGGAAGGTCATAACACTAATGCTTTGAAAGCTACTAATTCATATTGATGTGAAGTATATCTCAAGCTTAACTGCCATTATCAACAATTGGAAGTGTGGAAATTTTGAAACTAAGGCAATTAGAATGATGTTTAAGCATTATTACATCAATGTTATAACGAGTATACAAATTGACTTATGGATGTCATTTTATTGACATTAAGGGGGGGGGGATTTATATTTTTGCAATCCACATCCAACATCAAGGGGAAATGTAGTATAATGTATTGGTAGCTAAAAATCTTAGGGAATATGGCATTGTTAATCAAAACAGGACATGCATAATCATTATTACCATTTGATAATACATTATGATTTTAATATTTGTCGAGGTGTTATTTTCTCAACAATCATAGTGGATGGGATGTGAAACTTATTGATAATTGTGGGTCATCCTCATAATAAAGAAGAGCACATTTGGGCTTTATCTTAGCTTGGGCATCTGGCATGGTTGATATAGCTAGTAAATTGTTAGCATGGATGAGGATGAGAACTCACTTGACATCCCATTCATATGAAAAATAAGGGTATTGCCACATACTTGGAGTCAACTCACATATTTTAAAGAGTTCTTACACACTTGGAGGCACCTCACATATTTGGAGTAGTTATTACACAATTGGAGGTACTTCTATGTATTTTAAGCCATATCTTGCCATTGTGGTTACTTTATGTGTCATTACACATTGTTCAAGGCACTTTACATATTTGGAAGAATGTTTCACTATTGGAGGGTTAAGGTGGACTCTTTGATATATTTCACAAACAAGTTTTCACTCATGTAAAGGAGATGCTTTGTTTGGAGGAGGCTATGAGGTGCCATGTGGTTTTAAATAATTTTTTACATTGATAAATCATTTACTTTAGATGAGTGCCCAACATTGGAGTTGGATTGTTGACCCTAGTATACTCTTCTTATTTGGAGATATTCGACATTTTTTTTTTATGTTTATTTTGGCTAAAAAATGAGGTGTGGATATGATATATCGATTTTATCATGCCTTAACATGTGTAATTATGTCCCTTTACCCTATTAATTTAGTTGGAAACTATGTTAGGTTTCCTGTAACCATAGACATAATCCTTGAAGCCAATAACACAATAATAAAGTTTGAATGAACAATTAATATTTTACTAATTAGAGTGTTTTGATTACATATCCAAACATTAGGAGTGCTAGTAATTGGATTGGAACTAGAGTGGCCTGGTTCCCATTGTAGGGATCGAGCTTGGGCATCATAAATAGAGGTTGGGTTAAGTTTATTCCTATAAGACAAATGACAAAGATATTATTCTTGTTATTGATACCTCTCTAATAATCATATAAAATCCTTATGCATTGCAAGTGTTCTTGAGTTTTACATGATGTGTTTGTTGTGGACCTTGTTAGTTCAAAAGGTTGCGAATATATAAAGATCATTAGAGTTCCATAGTTTTGAGAAAAAAAAGAATGACTTGGATATCATTGGTCCAAGTTTTGTTCGTTAGTCCTTGTTATAAACCTTGAGGATACTACTAAAATAAATTCAATTTTGCATGCTTGATAAATTTTCAGTAGAGATGACCTTGACGCTAATTTTCAGGGAAATTGCATTGAGAATAGAAGCATTCTAGCCATCAAAGAATACCAAGCATGCACATTAGGAATAGAAGAATTATCATCTAGTTTCTTGTATGCACATTATGTAGAATAGAAGCATTATCATCTAGTTTCTTGTATGCACATTATGTAGAATAGAATAATTATCATCTAGTTTCTTGTATGCACATTATTTAGATAAATGAGCTATATAATCCATCCTAAGTTGGGGTTACACAAATAACATAAGCCTTGAAGTTCATTCTATAGAGAACATTGATAGGTTGTTGGTTTCAAAAAAGTATCAATGTTGGTGAAATGAGTGAGATATAAGTCCCTTCTTTATGGATCATATGGAACAAAAGGGTTAAATTCTTAACCATGATGCAACTATTAAAGCATTATAGGCTCAACATTGTTAAAAGAAGTAATAATGGTTAGAAGAATTAAGGGCCATCAATGCACAACTTCAAGAAGGGAACCAACACTTGAAGAAATAGGTCTAGACATTTAGCTCGAGGATGAAAAGGATGGTGAAGAACCTGAAGACCCCTAAAAAAATATTCCCATTTATAAAGATTAAATTTGATGAATTCCAATATTTCCTCACTATAGTTATGGTAGATTAGGATAAAAACAAATTTCATCTTGTATTTTTGGGAGGGAAGGTCATCTAGATGGATAATTGGCATGAGGACAAACTCATAGATGAAGACTCGAGTACAATAGGAGTTTGAAAAAATGGAGGAAAACGACAAGGAATAAGGCCACCTTTCATTTCCATTATTGTACCAACACCATGACCAAGACAACACAAGTAAGCTCACCTTCCTTAGAATTTTCTCAACAACATTTTTTTGAATTTGAAAGGTAGACTAGAGGAATTGATTCCAAATTGTTAAGGAAGATAGGATATGATGGATAAGCACTAAAAAGATAAGATAAGTCATATGAAGCTCTAAAGAAGTTGAACAGAGTGTTAAGAATAAAGGCCTAGTTTTCAATGGAAAAGGGAAAATACCATGATCACGAAGGCCATTTTTTTGAAGTTGAAAGGCATGAAATAGTTTCCTTTCTCATTTGAAGAGAATGAAACAACAAATTAAGGTGTAATTCCACTACCATATTATCCTTTTTTTGGTGGATTACAATTGGGAAATGATGAGAAGAGATCAAATCCTAACTTGCACCATTACTTAGAAGAAGCAGTAAGCCAATTAGGTAGGAAAGGTAGGAGAAGAATCTAAGAGGCTTGCATCACCCCTTGTTTGTCACTATTATGGGAAGATAGGACATATCGTTTCTAGCTATTGGTACTTAAAGTTATGCTCATTTTGTGTGAAGAAAGACCATCAAGTGGCATATTTCTAGGAAAAGAAAGCCACATGCCACAAACTAGACTTATTTTAAAGACATAGGGAAGTAAAATGTTGGTGAATTCATCCATAGGGTCACACCAAAAATCACATATGCAAGAGAAGAGTGTGGGAAGTGAAGCAAAATAGAAATAAAGATTTCATTTTATCTCCAAATCAAGGAGAATAATTTATCTAAAGATATTAACAACTCAAAAAGTCTATATCACCATCAAAGAGGATAGTGGGTTGATTTTGAAAACCAAGGTCACCCCATTCTAGTTACTACCCACAACATTTTAGAATAATCTCTTCTTAGGGATGTGTTGGAGACTAGTTCCCAAAGGTTGATAAACTTGGAGGTGGATTCTTGAGAACTCCATGGCATGCTTGCAAGTAGGTGTAGGCACCAAAGGATAATTTCCATGTCAGGAATCAATTGATCCTAAAGATAATGGAAACCAGACTTCCATTTTGGAATTTCTGTTGGTGGTATATTGTGTTTTGATACTAACCAAACGTTGTCTAACATTTTACTTGGATTCATTATCTACCAAGATGGATTGTCTCCAAATATAACTAAGAGATGAGACTAGTTGTTTATTGCAAAGTTTGGATCCAATGGTCACTTAGATTTGAAAGTAAATGAGATAATTTATACCTTTTCTATACAAGTGAGCCTACAAATAGAGATAGATTCATATCCAAAACTAGAGCCATAGTCATAGCTATAGCCAAGAGATAGAGTCAAATCCACATTCCAAAGAAGAAAACAAAAGGTACATTTATCCAAGTCAACTTTCTTTCGGAGTTTGGAGACCAAGAAAGATCTCAATGGGGAGGTGTGATCCAAAACAAATTCAAACAAAACAATGAGTGTAATACTTAGTACCTACAAACCACTTCAACAATTAATGAAGGTTAGGAAAACTATACAAAATAATGCAAATGTAAAAGGAAATAAGACAAAATGTGAAGGAAAAAATGGATTAATTAAAAGTTAAAAATAAAATATATGAGAGAATAGGTTGAGGAATGGTCCAAACAAAAGGTCACCTTGTTGGCCTCTAATTACCCCAACTATCCTTATTTTCTCTTGTAGTTTCATTGAAAGGGAATTTTAACCAAGAAGAATGCACAAATAGCCACTAGTTTCATCATGACCAAAGATTGTTGAAATAAGAGAATTAAGCAACCAATGAATGTTGTTTTTCTCATTTGATTTTCAAAGTAACCATGGTTTCCACTGTGTCTTGATTTTCATTGAGATTCCTTCATGGTTGTGGTGTATAGTTCTATGTGTGCAATTATTGTTTCTTATTCATGCTTAATTGCTGTTATTAGTTGTATTCATAGTTATAGTGAAAATTCCCATATTGTAATTATGTCAATTTCACCTAGAAACAATTTCCACTAGCAAATTATAGATGGAAACAACTACAAATGACAACTATTTATTCCGCTTCAAATTATTGGATCAATGTTTTGTTATAATTTTATTGTTGTAATTATTTTTCTACATTTATAACTCTATTACTAAATAACAACAATTTGACAACTAGTGAGGCCTTTAGAAAGAAGATGCATGTATATACACAATGCAGGAGAGATGAATTAAGGATGTACGTTGCTAAATCTACTCCTAGAAAGTTGTACATTTCATATAGTGTATCCCTAAGGAAGTATGTAGTTCTTTACTTTTACTTGAGACTATACATGATTGTATAGTGGTCATATAAGTTGCATATGCTTCATATTACCTTAAACATGTAGATCATTATGATATTTTGAATAAAGCATATGTGTGTATGAGATATTCTTTGCATTTGATCTATTGTTCACTTATTAGATAGCATTCACTTTGACCTATTTGAGAAATTGTAACAACCCTTTTTTGTTACCCCTACATTTTGTATGTACAATTGTGTTCTACTAGCATAAGAGCCACAACTGGATGAAGTTCTTGAAATATAAACTAAAGAATTAAATGTAACCTTAAATTGTTGGCTAAGGAGAGGATGGCATGAATCCATAAGTTCTAAGGGAAGAGGCAACTCACTTTCTTGAAAAGCTGTGAAATGGCCTTGGAGGTATGACATGAGTTGTTTCTGAACCAATTGGGCTCTAACTGCCTGAGAGTAGTTACAATATTGGACATGGGTAGTGATGGGTGTAGGATAGTGCCCATTCCCCCTTGAATATGAAGGAACGACTAGGGATATGATCCAATATTCAAGAAAGAAAGCACTAAATAGACGATGAGAATAGAGGAGAACATAGTTTGCATTGAGAGTAGGAAAATAACTGAGAGATATTGGGGATATGATAAATATTCAGGAAAGAAAGCACTAAATATATGATGAGAATAGAGGAGAACATAGTCTGCATTGAGAGTAGGAAACAAAGAGAGAGAGAGAGAGAGAGAGAGAGAGAGAGAGAGAGAGAGAGAGAGAGAGAGAGAGAGAATAGAGGAGAACATAGTCTGCATTGAGAGTAGGAAACAAAGAGAGAGAGAGAGAGAGAGAGAGAGAGAGAGAGAGAGAGAGAGAGAGAGAGAGGGAAAAGAGAGAGAAGGGAGAGAAGAGATAGAGAGGGAGAAGAGAGAGCGGACGAGAAGAGAGGGAGGAGAGAGAGGGAGAGAGAGAGAGAGAGAGGGAGAGAGAGAGAGAGAGAGGAGAAGAGAGAGAGAGAGAGAGAGAGAGAGAGAGAGAGGGAGAGAGAGAGAAGAGAGAGAAGAGAAAGAGAGAGAGGGAGAGAAGAGAAGAGAGAGAAGAGAGAGGAGAGAGAGCAATGGGAGAGAGAGAGAGAGAGAGAGAGAGATGAGAAGAGAGAGCAATGGATAGAGAAGAGAGAGAGAGAGAGAGAGAGAGAGAGCATGGGATAGAAGAGACAGAGAGAGAGAGCATAGGGAGAAGAGAGAGAGAGAGAGAGAGAGAGAGAAGAGCATGGGAGAGAGAGAAGAGCATGGGGAGAGAGAAGAGAAGAGAGAGAGAGAGAGAGACATGGAGAGAGAGAGAGAGAGAGAGAGAGGAGAGAGAGAGAGAGAGAGAGAGAGAGAGCATGGGAGAGAGAGAGAGAGAGAGAGAGAGAGAGAGAGAGCATGGAGCTATGGAGAATGATACGAGAAATCCAAGGCAAGTATGGAGCTAATTTATAAGCCTTATATTATATGAACCTTGGGTGTGAATCCCCGTGTTTTTTGTTTGAGGCAACTAGAATATGTGTCTGTCCATGTGAAGTCAATGGGAGGTTTAGTGGATGATGGAATTAGTGTGGTACTTACTTTATAGTTGATAAACCACATGGATAGGGAAATTTGAGTCACTGGGGTGCTTTCTAGAGAGTTTTTAAGCACATAGGTAGTGGAATACATACCCTTGTGGTTCTTGATATGAAAAGGAAGCTGATAAACCACGTGGAAAGAGGTTTCAATTTCTTGGACTAAGAAATACTCCATTTGGACCCTAGGTGCAGCCTTGTGAATGGAATCAGGACAGTAAGTGAGTTATTGTGGTGCTTAATATGGATAGTTGATAAAGCACCAGGATAGTTAACTTAATATATGAGTGCCTATTTATACCATTGGTGTGAATACCCTTTAGCAAGAATTCCCTTAAACTTCAACTCGGGGGTGGTCAACTACAAGAAAGGTTGTAGTGTAGCTGGCCCATGGTTGGGTGGAGAGTCGAAGTCCCTCCTTCAGTTGCCAGTTATTTAAATATATTTAGATAAATATAAAGTTGTGTATATTTGGATGACAAGTTGTGATAACCTTGTTTGTTAATGATTGTTAATATGATCTTTGTATATTCACATGTGAATGCCTAGAGATTGCTATTGCACTCACCACTATCTATCTTGTATGATGTAGTTTCAATAATTGGTAGCACCATGGAGCCACTGCCATATTCATGATTTATCAAATTCCATTCCCCTCAAAAATTTATGAGCCCATATTTTTTTGACCCTACCATGAGGGTAGTCATCCCCTAGCTAGCCTTAGAGGCTGAAACAACTTAATAGGATCCTTCACTAACCTCTCTAACTAAGGGAGGTAACACCAGTACATGTCTAAAGCCCCAAATTTTTATGGTTGGAGTTGAGTGTATACATCACTGTGTCGGTAGGTACTTCCCTTGCAAAAGTTGTTGTAAGTTGTGAATCTCTACAAGTTTTATTTGTTGTTGTTGTTTGGATTGTAACTCCATTTATTTACTCAAGAATTCACAATGTTAAGAAATGAATGATAAAATGCTTAAGAGTGGGTTTAAGACTTGTGTGAGTGAGTTGCATACTTGTGTGATATTATGGAGATCAAGTTTCATTCTCAAATTGCACTTTTTAGAAAATTTGGATTTTTGGCTATTGCTTCTTTCTTAAGAAAACTTTCCCTTTTTCCCTCTTTTTTAGTGCATTGAAAGAATATGAAAATATGAAAGTCTAGATCTAGTAGGGGTGATTACTTTTGGAGATAGCCTAGATATCTCTATGGTCAAATTTTCCCTTTCATTGCATAAGTATATGAAAATATGAAAGTCTAGCTCTAGTAGGGGTGATTAGTTTGGGAGATAGCCCAGATATCTCTATGGTCAAATTTTCCCTTTCATTGCATAAGTATATGAAAATTTGAAAGTCTATGGGATTTGGTAAGGACCACACCATTGCATAGGCCATATTTTCCCTTAATCATATTTCATGATATATTTTGGGGTTGGGGTATCTAAGGGTGTAGAGGTTGTCCACCTCATGCGATCCCAAATGTCCATAAATCTGCATATATTCCTTTTCACCCGTCGCGTGTGGCCCACAATGCATAAGTTAAATGGGGAGGTGTGTTAAAATTAAGAAATTGCGGTAAAATTCCACCTTGGATAGCTCATATGACAATGATGATGATTTCATTGAATTCCTCTTTTTGAGAGGACCAAAATCGACCTAACAATCAGCAAATTTTGGCAAGTAGAAGTTGGTTTTCAAATTTATGTATCCACACATGTATATTGGATTAGGTCTATGCTATGCAAATATACTAATGGATAGGTCGACCTCAACATCAAATGGAACCTCATGGAAGCCTATAAATATAAGATACCTCAAGCTCATTTGGACACATTGATCAAGCTCTCTTCTCCTCTTCTATTTTTTATTGGCTCGCATAGGTTTGACGGAGACTCGTACAAGGGTCTGAAGCTACAAGGTGAAGCTCACACTGAACTAGGTTTTTTTGATCCCAGGACGTTGGCACAAAACTAGGAACTTTAGTCCCTGGACACTAGGACATAGTGGTCCTAACTGCCTCTAGGGAGCCTTGGACGCTGGCACAAAGTGTTATGGGAGTGTCTGGGAGGTTAGGGTCTCCTCTGCTCAGTTTGGCCCCTGAACACTCACACAATATAGTCCTGAGAGCGTTCGAGATGTATTGGATGCATGCAAAACAACCTTAAGTGAGCATATGAGGGTCTGAGGCAGAACAAAGAATATTTTTTCAGGACACACACAAAGAGTCCACCAAGGAGTGCCCAACACTGAGTATAGATGCTTCCTCAACTCCTTTATGTATCCAAGACTGAAAGATGAAACTGCAGTACTCCTAAGATTTTGCTCAGTGATAATAGTTTTCAGCAGTAGGCCATAGGCAATGACAACACAATAAAGTTATCAGAATAAGAGTTTTGATGTTTAGATGCATTTCATGGATATTCTATTTGTTGTGAAGATATGGATCGTTGTACTCTCTTTTGTTGAATTATTTGATGAAAATATATTAGAAGAAGAATTTGCAAGGGTTTTCCCCATAGTGGGTTTTTCCTTGATCTCCGACTAATCCTGGTGTCTCTATGTATTCATGCTTTTATTCCTATGTTCCTTTATGTTTTGTTGCATTGATAATGATTTTATTGCTCCTTCTACATAGTTGCATATGCTGATGAATAATGACGTAAATATGTATAATTTTATGATGACATGGGATGAACTTAATGTGTTAATGGAGAAATTCAGTTATCAAAGAAATGAACAATGTATCCCTATGAAAATTTAACATGGTATTAGAGTTAGGTTGAAGAAGATATATAGAGATGACCCCCATGGAGACACTTTTGATGGAAGAAAGAAGAGTATGGTGGAGACCTAAAATAATCCTAGGGTATGAAGGAAACCCTAGGTAGTTAGTGCACAAGGATTTGATAGTTATGGTTTGAGAGAAACCCTGGTTTATGGAAAAAAAATTGAGATTTGATGTACGAAACTCTAGCATGGTCTATGTGAAGATTCTCAAGCACTTGGGACAGATTTGATGAATCCCTATATGACCTAGTTGTTGATAAAGTTGATTGAAGGAAACATTCTTATGTGGACTATGGATAGTGATGACTCTTGGATGATGGTTCAAGAGGGAGGGGATCACCTATCATTGAAGATAAGTACTCCTTATGATGTTTCTTTGCATCTTTACTCTTGTTTAGACTTATGGATCTAACTAATATGGTTTTTGTTTTTATAATTTCTTATACTTCCTTGATGTATATTTGAGTATTGGATGTATCTAACCA